>JAKWJC010000371.1:8679992-8782492 GCA_027704865.1 Solanum neorickii
TTTCTTTATCAAATATTGCTAAGATTGAAAATCAGCTCCTTGGAATTCAAGATCCGAATCAGGATGATTCAGAAATAAATGCCCGAAGATTTAAAGCGGGTTATAATCAAAAGCTAAGAATTAAAGGAAAATGGGTTATGAAACTCTCCCTTCAATGATGACTTATTATTATCCTCGTCCTACTCCCCAATATGTGTTAGTTGAAGAAAGAGATTGGAATAAAACTAATACATCTTACAGTGGTAATGAGGTATATGAATGGAGTTTGGATGCCTTGACTGAAAGATAGGTTTCCATTATAGTACACCGAATGTTGATGTATTCATCAATTTATCGTCATACAAATCAGAATACTAATCATGCTATATGTAAAATGATTATAGCAGGATTTACAGGTCAACTCAGAGGATGGTGGGATAATATCTTAACACCCGAGGAAAAGTATGCTATAACAAATGCATATAAAGAAGAAGTTAAAAGAGAACTAGTTAGTGGTAAAGATGGAAAACCACCAGAAAAGATTACAACTCAAAAGGTTGAAGATGCAGTTTATACGTGTAACGACCTGTTTAGTCGTTTCGAGCAGTAGAATTTTTTTTGATAAAAACTTACAGGATCGACGGATCACGCGACGGACCGTCATGGTCTCGACGGACCGTGATGTACTCCGTCGTCCCACACTTGTGTAATTCTCCCGCTGCTCTCCTTTTTACCCTCGACGACAGGTAGGACGAACCGTCATAGGCACGACGGTCCGTCGAGCGTCTTCGTGCCAAGACACTTCAACTCTGAAATCTGGGTACTGAGATCGACTCTCTGAACTTTGCGACGGAACTGCAGCACGGACCGTCGTAGATACGATGAACCGTAACAAACCCCTTTACTGAATTTGACTCTCTGAACTTTGTGACGGATCTGCAGGACTGACCATCACAGGTACGACAGGCCATCACGAGCTGCGTAACCCCGACTGGGTCGGATTTCAGCTAAAAGTTTTAAAGGGGTGTTTTGGACTGTTCATTACAAACTTTATGAAATTAGTGGGTTAAGTTTAATAATTTATTTACTTGGGGGTTAAAGGAGATAACTTTAAAATAAATAATGGGTTACTTTTGTCATAATGAATTATATGATAATTAGGGTAAAGGAAAAAGAATCTGGAGAAGGAAAAATAAAAAGAACACAGAGAGGGAGAACGAGCGAGAAAAGAGTGAAGCGAAGAGGTAAGCAAAGGCATTGAGAAGTAACTTGGTTGATCGCGATTCTTCGGTGGAGGTAGGTTATGGTTAGTTCTATGTGATAGATAAGCTCTAAATAGCAATTGATATGTATTGGGTGGTATTGTAATGTATTCTATATGCTTAATTGTGTGGTTGCATGATGTGATTATGTAATTGTGATGGATTAGAATGATGAGGCTGTTGAATCTTAAACCTTAAATCCTCTCTGTTAAGATGATGCCTTGACATAAAAGAGGCTTGATAAACTAAAACAATGAGATAAATGGATCGGGTGTCATGTTTCGACACGTAGTATTAGGGGATCGGGTGTCACATTCCGACACGTAGTATTAGGGGATCGGGTATCACGTTCCGACATGTAGTATTAGGGGATCGGAGTGTCACGTTTGGACACGGTAGTAATAATAGATCGTAGTGTCACGTTCCGACACGTCGTAGTAGGGGATTGGAGTGTCGCGTTCCGACACGTAGTAGTAGGGGATCGGAGTGTCACGTTCCGACACAATAAGAATAAAGAGAAATAATCTTGAATTATGTTAATATACTCAAATTCAAAGAACCTATTTCCCAAATGAGTATGGTGTGGAGGCTTGAGTCCTCATAGGTGTGCTTGGTGTTGTTGCCGATGGTTCTTGTACTTGTTGTGGTCACCTGTTGAGTATTGTAGTTGAGTTTATATTATTATTCGATATATATTGCTTTCTATTTTGAGTTGGCCGATGATACCTACTCAGAACATGTTCCTTGTACTGACCCCTACTTGTATTTTTCTTTTTTTAATTTGTGGAGTGCAGCAAACGTACCATCGACTTTGACTCGTCCGCAACTCTAGCCAGTCTCCAGCATATCAGTTTTCAGGGTGAGCTATTATTCCTAGCTTGGCTGGATTCTCTCCTTAACGTCTTGAAGTTCGGACATGGACCATCTCTTTTACTTATTTTAGCCTCTTAAATAATCTTTGATTTAGAAATTTGAGGATAGATGTTCTTGGTGTGATGACTTTCAGATTTTGGGGATAATAGTTGATAAACTTTTAGAAGCTTATTTATTGGTTATATTAATAAGATTTTTAGTCTTCCGCATTATACTTTGTTCATTATGGTTGAAATATTGGTGAATGTTGTGGTTTAGAATTGTTGGTTCGCTCACATAGTAGGATAAGTGTGGGTGCCACTCGCGGCTACAATACGCTTGTTCTTTCTATTTTGGAACATTTTAATGGAAGATTTTCCAATCAAAATGTGACTATTCGAACGTTATTAAACGGGCTTAAATGCAACCATTTGGGATATTTTTGATGGTATAAGGACACTTTCATGAGTAGAGTTATGGATCTACCTGAAAGTAAGTCAAGTTATAGGAAGAATAGATTCATCGATAGTCTTCCTTCATTATTCTCTGAAAGAGTTAAGAAAGTTTTAAGAGGAGATCGACCAGAAATCCCGTATGATACATTAAATTATGGAAAGTTAAAAGGGATTTGTACTCAAGAAGGATTAAATCTTTGAAATGAGCTTAAGTGGGCTCAACAAATAAAAAGGACTCAAATGTCTGAAAGGTCTCAATTGGGAGATTTTTGTACACAGTTTGGAATAGAAGGACCGTCTAGTTCTAAACCAAAGACATGTCAAACTGAAAAAGAAGCATAAAATAAGGCATCGTTCAAAATGATACAAGGAAAAGAAAGAAGAAAAGAAAGCTCATAGAAAGGCAACAAGGTTTGCCAGAAATTTCTTCAAAAGAGATTTGAAAAACATTAAATGTTACAAGTGTGGACGTGTCACGTCCCAAAACTGGGCCGCGACTGGCACCCACACTTACCCTCCTATGTGAGCGAACCAACCAATTTAAACCTTAACATTTCAATATAATATCAACAGAAAGTAATGCGGAAGACTTAACTCATTAATAAAAACCAATTCAATAACTTCTAAAATCCAACATCTATTATTTCCCAAAATCTAGAAGTCATCACCACAAGAACATCTATGATCAAATTACTAAACTAAGAGTATTCTAAGAAGCGAAGACAAGTAAAAGCTAGTCCATGCCGGAACCTCAAGGCATCAAGACGTGAAGAGGAAGACCCAGTCCAAGCTAGAAGCATTAGCTCACCCTGAAATCCGGTGTAATTGAAGGCAAGCTAGAATTGCGGTTTGAGTTGAAGACGACGGCACGTTTGCTGCACTCCACAAATAACCAGAAGAAAACATAAAAGTAGGGGTCAGTACAAAACACGGGTACTGAGTAGATATCATCGGCCAACTCAAAATAGAAAACAGTATATACCAAGTAATATCATAAAATCAACTATAATACTCAACATGTAGCAACAACAGGTACTATATCATTAACAATTACCGTCAAGTTCACACATGAGGACTCAAGCCTCAATACCATACTCATTTAAGAATTAGATTCATTAGATTGAGTATATTATCATCTTTCAAGATTCATTATCTTTATTCCTCTTGTGTCGGTACGTGAAACTCCGATCCCCTACTACTATGTGTCGGAACGTGACACTCTGATCCCCTAATTCTACGTGTCGGTTTGTGACACCCGATCTCCTAAATCTACGTGTCGGTTCATGACACCCGATCCCCTAAATCTACGTGTCGGTTCGTGACACCCGATCCCCTAAATCTACGTGTCGGTTCGTGACACCCGATCCCTTAAATCTACGTGTCGGTTCGTGACACCCGATCCCCTAAATCTACGTGTCGGTTCGTGACACCCGATCCCCTAAATCTACGTGTCGGTTCGTGACACCCGATCCCCTAAATCTACGTGTCGGTTCGTGACACCCGATATCCTAATCTCATTATATCAATTCATCAAGCCTTCTCTTATACCAAGGCATCATCAATCTCATTACTTTAGTTCATCAAGCCTTCTTTTATACCAAGGCATCATCAATCTCATTACTTTAGTTCATCAAGCCTTCTTTCATACCAAGGCATCATCATTAACAAGAGATTGGGTTTTCTTTTCAAGATTTAGGATTCAATAGCTTCATCATGCTTATTATATCACAATTACATAATCACATTCATGCAAGCATACAATTAAGCATATAGAAGGGTTTACAATACTACCAATACATATCATTCGCTATTAAGAGTTTACTACGAATAGCATAAAACCATAACCTACCTCCACCGAAGATTAGTGATCAAGCAAACAAATTTTCTCCAAAGCTTTGTGTTTTCCCCTTCTCGATCGACCCTCTCTCTCTCTCTTCTTGTTCTTTCTATTTTCTTTATTCAAACCCTCTTTCTTTTACCCTAATTAGCATATAATTAAGAATAAAAGATGGCAATAATAACCCACTAATTAACTTAAGGTTACCTCTTTTAACCCCCAAGTAATTAGACTTATTAACATTAACCAACTAGCTTTATAATTAAAGCAGGAATAGTCAAAAACGTCCCTTAAAACGTATAAAGAAATCCGACCCAGACTGGGATTACGCAACCTGCGACGGCCCGTCGTGCCTGCGACGGTCCGTCCTGCAGGTCGTCGTAAGGTTCAGAGACTTAATTTTCAGTACCCAATTTCAGATTTTCAAAGTGTTTAGAAACGAGACCCTGAGATGGTCCGTCGTGCCCATGACGGTCCGTCGTGGGGTCCGTCGTCTCTGCCAATTTTCCAGAAATAAAATCTGCTGCTCAAAACGACTAAACGGGTCGTTACAATAGATACCAATTTACCCATCGTTCGTCCTCGAACGATCATAAGAAGAAAAACAAGGGCGAAACGGAGTACCTGAATCTGTAAATAGGTGTGGGTATCTTTCTTGCATATCAGCCTCTTTCTCCCAAGTGGCCTCTTCAACGGGTCGATTCTTCCATTGAACTTTGATGGATGCAATCTCCCTTGATCTCAACTTGCGAATTTCTCTATCTAGAATGGCAACAGGTTCCTCCTCATAAGACAAATTCTCATCAAGCAAAACTGAATCCCAACGAATGATGTAGTTTCCATACCCATGGTATCTTTTCAACATAGACACATGAAATACCAGATGCACTCCGGACAGCCCTGGAGGCAAGGCTAACTGATAAGCCACCTCCCCTACTCGCTTTAGTACTTCAAATGGACCAATATACCTTGGGCTAAGTTTACCTCGCTTACCAAACCGCATAACCCCTTTCATGGGCGAAACCTTCAGTAAGACTTGTTCACCCTCCATAAACTCCAAGTCTCTAACCTTCCGATCTGCATACTCCTTCTGTCTACTTTGTGCCGCTAGAAGCTTTTCTTGAATATATTTCACTTTATCTAACGATTCTCTCAGAAGGTCAGTACCCCAAGGTCTAACCTCAATTGCATCAAACCAACCAATGGGAGACCTACATCTTCTCCCATATATTGGCTCAAATAGGGCCATATCAATGCTGGAGTGATAGCTATTGTTGTAGGAGAACTCTGCTAAGGGTAAGAAGCTATCCCAATGACCACCAAATTCTATCACACATGCACGAAGCATATCCTCCAACACTTGAATCGTTCGCTCAGACTGACCATCGGTCTGAGGATGGAACGCAGTACTAAGGTCCAACCTAGTACCCAATTCCGCATGCAATGTTTTCCAAAACTTAGAAGTAAACTGCGTACCTCTATCTGATATGATGGAGAGTGGAACCCCATGCAATCGAACAATTTCTGAGATATAGATTTTGGCTAACTTCTCTGCATTGTAAGTCACCTTGACCGGAATGAAATGAGCAGACTTAGTTAACCTATCAAAAATCACCCAAATAGAGTCATACTTACCCATTGTCTTTGGAAGACCAACCACGAAATCCATTGCAATCCTTTCCCACTTCCATTCAGGAATGGGCATTCTCTGAAGTGTTCCTCCGGGCCTCTGGTGTTCATACTTTACTTGTTGACAGTTTGGACATTTGGCAATAAAATCAACAATGTCACGCTTCATTCCACTCCACCAAAAGTGTTGCTTTAGGTCACGATACATCTTGGTTGCACCAGGATGTATAGAATACCTTGAACTATGAGCCTCTGTCAGAATAGTGTTGATCAAATCATCGACGCGGGGTACACATACCCTTCCCTTGATTCTCAAAACACCTTCCTCATCGATTTGTGCTTCCTTAGCCTCTCCTCGCAATACTTTATCTTTGATTCTGCTTAGTTTCTCATCATCAAACTGTTTTCCCTTAATCTTGTCAAGAAAAGAAGACCTTGCTTCCACACAAGCCAACAATCCTCCCTTCTCATTTACTTCTAACCTCATCAAGTCGTTAGCCAGAGTCTGAACCTCTCTAGCCAATGGACGTCTAGAAACTTGCAAGTGATCTAGACTTCCCATGCTCCCTGCCTTTCTACTTAAGGCGTCTGCCACAACATTAGCCTTTCCCGGATGATACAAGATAGTGATATCGTAGTCCTTCAGTAGTTCCATCCATCTCCTCTGTCTCAAGTTCAAATCCTTCTGAGTGAAAACATATTGTAGGCTACGATGATCCGTGTATACTTCACACTTAACCCCATATAAATAGTGTCTCCATTGCTTTAATGCAAACACTACCGCAGCCAACTCCAAATCATGGGTCGGATAGTTACGTTCATGCACCTTTAATTGCCTCGAAGCGTAAGCAATTACATTCTTCTCTTGCATTAGCACTGCACCTAAACCCGAATAGGATGCATCACAATAGACAATGAAATTCTTACCTTCCACGGGCAAGGTGAGAATTAGTGCAGTAGTCAACAAAGTCTTGAGTTTCTGAAAGCTTTCCTCACATTCGTCCGACCATACAAAGCTCCTTATTGCTGACACATTTGTAGGTCTTACCCAATTCTTCACTGTCTCAATCTTAGAAGGATCCACCATCACCCCATCCTTAGAATCTACATGCCCCAAGAAGGACACTGCATCTAGCCAAAACTCACACTTAGAGAACTTGGCATAAAGCTTTTTCTCCCTCAACATTTCCAATACAATCTTCAAATGCTCCTCATGTTCCTTCTTACTTTTGGAGTATATCAGTATATCATCAATAAATACGATCATGAAGAGGTCCAAATATGGCTTAAAAATCCCGTTCATCAAGCTCATGAACGCAGCAGGGGCATTCGTAAGACCAAAAGACATCACTACAAATTCGTAATGCCCATACCTCGTTCGAAAAGCAGTCTTTGGCACATCCGTTGCCCGTATTTTCAATTGATGATAACCGGATCTCAAGTCAATCTTAGAGAAGACACAAGCACCTTGTAACTGATCGAACAAGTCATCAATGCGAGGAAGAGGATACTTATTCTTAATAGTTACCTTGTTCAACTGCCGGTAGTCTATGCACATCCGAAAACTCCCATCCTTCTTCTTCACAAACAAAAGTGGAGCACCCCAAGGAGATGCACTTGGTCTAATGAAGCCTTTGCTCAACAACTCTTGAAGTTGGGCCTTAAACTCTCTTAACTCCGCGGGAACCATTCTATAAGGGGGTATAGAAATGGGGCGAGTACCCGGTTCAAGATCAATACAGAAGTCAATATCCCTATCCGGTGGCATACCAGGAAGATCTGCAGGGAACACATCCAAAAACTCACGGACTATCGAAACCGACTCAATTGAAGGTACTTGGGTAGTATCATCCTGGAGGTGTGCCAAGAAAGCTAAACAACCCTTACTAACCATTCTCTTAGAACGAAGAAAGGAGACGATACGGACCGGATTGGAAGTGTAGTCACCCTCCCACACTAACGGATCTGTCCCAGGTTTTGCTAACGTCACAGTTTTTGCATTACAATCCAAGATCGCAAAATTCGGAGAAAGCCAAGTCATACCCAGAATTACATCAAAGTCAACCATTTCTAAGATAACTAAATCTACATAAGTGTTATTCCCCACAAAATTCACCAAACAAGACCTATACACTTTTTCAACTATCACAGACTCACCCACCGGGGTAGAAACACGAATAGGCATGTCAAGTAATTCACAATGTAAATTAAGACCATTAGCAAATGAGGAAGATACATAAGAAAATGTGGATCCGGGATCAAACAATACAGAAGCCATGCAATCACAAACCAAAAGATTACCTGTGATGACAGCATCAGATGTCTCCGCCTCAGATCACCCAGGGAAAGCGTAACAATGGGCCCCATTACTTGTCTGTCCGTTGCCCCTACCATGTTGTGTTGTAGTGGCTCCAGTTTGCCTATCACCCCGACCGTTTTGGTGAACACCATTACCTCGGCCACCACGTCCTCCAGAATAACAGCCTCTACCATGACCACCTACATCTAGCTATTGGGGGTCTATAACTCTGTTTTGTACAATTCCTCTTAATATGTCCAGTCTCCCCACATCCATAACACTCTCTGGAGTCAAGCATAGGTCTCTCAGAGAAGTGTTGATCGGTCTGAGGGGGACCCCCAACTACAGTCTGTAGTGAAGACTGAATTGGTCGAACTCAGTAACCTCCGGAACCTTGTCCTCTAGAGTAAGAACCGTTAAACTCACCTCCCTTTCGAAACCTTTTTGATGTCGATGCCATGGTGAATTCATCTGGCTTCACTCCTTCCACTTCTACCACGAAATCTACCACTTCTTGGAAGGATTTTGCCGTAGCCGCTACCTGTAAGGCTGAAATCCGCAACTTTGACCTCAACCCCTTCACAAAACGACGAATCCGCTCTTATGGACTGAAGCAAAGTTTGGTGGCATATCTGGATAGTGCACGAAACTTAGCCTCATATGCACTAACCGACATCCTACCTTGCTCCAGACTCAAGAATTCATCTCTTTTCCTATCCCTCAATGTCCGGGGAATATACTTCTCCATAAACAAGCTAGAGAATGATGCCCAAGTCATAGGTGGTGCCTCTGTTGGTTGACACTCAACATGTGACCGCCACCACATTTTGGCGTTCCCTTGAAACTGAGAAGTCACAAACTCAACACCAAACCGTTCTACTATACTCATCTTGTGTAGTAGCTCATGACAGTCAACCAGAAAATCGTAGGCATCCTCAGATTCAGCACCCTTGAAGACTGGAGGTTTCAATTTCAAGAACTTACTGAAAAGTTCATGCTGATCATTTGTCATTATCGGTCCTGTAGTCAGACGAGGAAACGTGCCTATTTCTAATGGAACATCCATGCGGGGAGCCGCAGCAGTTGCCTGTTGTACTTCCGGACCCTGAGGTGCTGGTGCAGAAAACACTGGAGGTGTTTGACTTTGATCAGATAACCCACTAAGATAAGCAAGAACCTGATTTATCATCTCTGGGGTAGGTTGGGGTGGTAGTTCCTCTTTCTGCACTTGCTCAGTTTCCCCTTCCTCACCCTCTCTTACTACTTCTTAAGTCGGTGGAGGAGTCACTGCCCTAGTATCAGATGGGCTAGGTGCTCGTCCTCTTGCTCTAGAGGACGTCCTCCCACGACCTCTACCACGGCCTCTTGCGGTTACTCTTCCTCGTGCTACAGCCCCAGTGGCTGGCTTAGACGCTTCTTGTCTTGCCGATGTTGATGTTGGTGCAGTCGTTGCTCTAGTTCTAACCAACTGCGAAATAGAGTGAAGATGGTCAGATACCAATTTGTATCACCTAGATACCAATTGGATCCAAGTAATAGCACGAATGAAAGAATGAAAGAATGGAATTTACCTAAGGCTTATAGCTTCTGAAAGAAAAGTAAAGGCGTCCCCCTACCGTTCCTTAAGACTCTACTAGACTTGTTCTTGTGTGATGAGACCAACGAACCTAATGCTCTGATACCAAGTTTGTCACGTCCCAAAACCGGGCCGCGACTGGCACCCACACTTACCCTCCTATGTGAGCGAACCAACCAATCTAAACCTTAACATTTCAATATAATATCAACAGAAAGTAATGCGGAAGACTTAACTCATTAATAAAAACCAATTCAATAACTTCTAAAATCCAACATCTATTATTTCCCAAAATCTGGAAGTCATCACCACAAGAACATCTATGCTCAAATTACTAAACTAAAAGTATTCTAAGAATCTAAAACAAGTAAAAGCTAGTCCATGCCGGAACCTCAAGGCATCAAGACGTGAAGAGGAAGACCCAGTCCAAGCTAGAAGCATTAGCTCACCCTGAAATCCGGTGTAATTGAAGGCTGGCTAGAATTGCGGTTGAGTTGAAGACGACGACACGTTTGCTGCACTCCACAAATAACCAGAAGAAAACATAAAAGTAGGAGTCAGTACAAAACACGGGTACTGAGTAGATATCATCGGCCAACTCAAAATAGAAAACAATATATACCAAGTAATATCATAAAATCAACTATAATACTCAACATGTAGCAACAACAAGTACTATATCATTAACAATTACCGTCAAGTTCACACATGAGGATTCAAGCCTCAATACCATACTCATTTGGGAATTAGATTCATTAGATTGAGTATATTAACATCTTTCAAGATTCATTATCTTTATTCCTCTTGTGTCGGTACGTGACACTCCGATACCCTACTACTATGTGTCGGAACGTGACACTCTGATCCCCTAATTCTACGTGTCGGTTCGTGACACCCGATCCCCTAAATCTATGTGTCGGTTCGTGATACCCAATCCCCTAAATCTACGTGTCGGTTCGTGACACCCGATCCCTTAAATCTACGTGTCGGTTCGTGAGACCCGATCCCCTAAATCTACGTGTCGGTTCGTGACACCCGATCCCCTAAATCTACGTGTCGGTTCGTGACACCCGATCCCCTAAATCTACGTGTCGGTTCGTGACACCCGATCCCCTAATCTCATTCTATCAATTCATCAAGCCTTCTCTTATACCAAGGCATCATCAATCTCATTACTTTAGTTCATCAAGCCTTCTTTTATACCAAGACATCATCAATCTCATTACTTTAGTTCATCAAGCCTTCTTTCATACCAAGGCATCATCATTAACAAGAGATTGGGTTTTCTTTTCAAGATTTAGGATTCAATAGCTTCATCATGCTTATTATATCACAATTACATAATCACATTCATGCAAGCATACAATTAAGCATATAGAAGGGTTTACAATACTACCAATACATATCATTCGCTATTAAGAGTTTACTACGAATAGCATAAAACCATAACCTTCCTCCACCTAAGATTAGTGATCAAGCAAACAAATTTTCTCTAAAGCTTTGTGTTTTCCCCTTCTCGATCGACCCTCTCTCTCTCTCTCTTCTTGTTCTTTCTATTTTCTTTATTCAAACCCTCTTTCTTTTACCCTAATTAGCATATAATTAAGAATAAAAGATCGCAATAATAACCCACTAATTAACTTAAGGTTACCTCTTTTAACCCCCAAGTAATTAGACTTATTAACATTAACCCACTAGCTTTATAATTAAAGCAGGAATAGTCAAAAACGTCCCTTAAAATGTATAAAGAAATCCGACCCAGACTGGGATTACGCAACCTGCGACGGCCCGTCGTCCCTGCGACGGTCAGTCTTGCAGGTCGTCGCAAGGTTCAAAGACTCAATTTTAAGTACCCAATTTCAGATTTTCTAAGTGTTTTGAAACGAGACCCTGCGACGGTCCGTCGTGCCCATGACGGTCTGACGTGGGGTCCGTTGTCTCAGCCAATTTTCCAGAAATAAAATCTGCTGCTCAAAACAACTAAACGGGTCGTTACAGGACGATTTGGTCATCTTGCAACAAATTGCAACGCAGATAAGTTTAAAGCCTTGGAGTTGGATGAACCAACTCAAGATAAATTATATGAGCTACTATATGAATATGATTCTGATTCCAATTCTTCTCGTAATTCTTAAGATTATAGTACTAATAATAATGTTGTTATTACTACAAATAAATGTGCTAATTGTCCAGGTGATAATTTTTATTATGGGCAAGATGAATTTTATAAATTGCAATCTCAGATGGAAGATTCTTACTTAGATAAATTGCAACAAAGTTTTGAAGAATTAACTTTTAAAATGATTTCTTCAGAAAATGTAATTGAACTTTTGAAAGATGTTTCGGATGAAAATCTTAGAAACAAGATTTTAGAAATTGCTTCTTCAAATATCTCTTCTTCAAAATTTTTTTGAAAAACCGAAGAAGAATGAAGATAAAATTTTTGAAAACTTCAATTACAATACTAGTCCTTATTCTTTACAAGAAGTTTTTTGTAGACTTGAAAAGAAAGGACCTGATGTGGTAAGAGATACTTCTCTTGATGATTTGAAACATGAAGTTGAAAAACTTAAAAGGGAGATTAAATCTCTAAAATAAAATCAGTTGATTAATAATCATCGTATTTCTCAATTAGAAAATAAAGATATTACTGTTTCTAATAAAGGTAAAGTTGTTATAGAATAAGAGATTAATGAATCTCTTAGTCCTAAATTTATGGTAATGATGGAAATTGTTACTTCTCATCTTTGGTATATAAAATGCACCATTCTCATTAATAATGATTTTAAAATTACAAATATTTCTATGATTGATAGTGGTGCTGATGTTAGTTGTATTCAGGAAGGATTATTTCCTTCAAGATTTTTTGAAAAAACTACTCATATTGTTAAATCTGCTTCTAATCATGCTTTAGACATAAAATATAAACTGTCTAATTCTTGCATTTGCCAGAGTAAGGTTTGTATTTCTCACTTTTTCTTTCTGGTTAAAAATCAATTATATCAGCCAATTATACTTGGTACTCTCTTTATTAATGCTATTTATCCCTTTTAAAAATTAAATGCAAAAGGATTTTCAGCAAATTATAATGGTAATAATTTTAATTTTCATTTCCTAACTGAACCAGTTACTAGACATATTAACTCTTTAATTCATTTAAAACAAAAGCATATTGTGTCTTTACAAATGGAAATTCATAGTCTGAATATTTCAGATTCTTTACAATCTCCTAAAGGTTTGGAAAAAATTAAATTGATTTCTTGAAAAATATCAGCTGATATTTGTGCAGATCATCCAAATGCTTTTTGGGACAGGAAAAACCATATTGTGACTTTGGCTTATGAAGATTCTTTATCTAAATCAAATATTCCTACAAAATCTCGCCCCTGTCAAATGAATGCGGAGTTAGTCGATTTTTGTAAAAAGGAAATTGATAATTTATTACAAAAGGGTCGTATAAAACCCTCTAGATCTCCATGGTCTTGTACTGCCTTTAATGTTAATAACGTTGCAAAACAAGAAAGAGGTGTTCCCAGGTTAGTAATAAATTATAAACCTTTGAACAATGTTTTGATATGGATATGGTATCCCATTCCAAATAAGAAAGATCTTATTTCTAGATTATACGACGCCAATATATTTTTAAAACTTGATTTAAAATCAGGTTATTGGAAAATTCAAATTTTTAAAGAACTTACTTATAGAACTGCGTTTAATGTTCCATTTGGTCAATACGAATGGAACATTATGCCTTTTGGCTTGAAAAACGCTTCTTTTGAATTTCAGAAAATTATGAATGACATTTTTAATCCTTATATGGATTTCATAATTGTTTATATTGATGATATTCTTGTTTATTCTAAAACATTAGAATCTCATATTAAGCATCTTGATATTTTCAAGAACATTGTTATTCAAAATGGTTTGGTTATATATCTAAAACCAAAATGAGTCTTTTTCAAACAGATGTGAGATTTTTGGGTCACCAAATTTGTCAAGGAAAAATTACTCCTATTAAGAGATCCATCGATTTTGCATCAAATTTCCTGATGAAATTACTTATAAAATAATGTTGCAAAGATTTTTGGGCAGTTCAAATTATATTTCCCCATTTCATAAAAAATTTATCTAAAGATCTTGCTCCTTTGACTGACAGGTTAAAGAAAGGTAAAATGTTACCTTGGAATAATGATATTACTAAATTAGTTAAATCTATAAAGCAAAGGGATAAATATTTATCTTGTCTTACTCTAGCAAATCCAAATTGGATTAAGATTGTTGAAACTGATGCTTCTAATAATGGTTATGACGGAATGTTAAAGCAAGTTAATCCCCATGATAAAGTTGAATATCTTATTAGATTTCATTTAGGCAAATGGTCTGAATCTCAGCGCAAATATGCGACTGTTGCTCATGAAATGCTTTGTATTGTTAAATATGTTTTAAAGTTTCAGGATGATTTATATAATCAAAAAGTTATTATTAGAACTGATGCTCAATCAGTTAAATATATGTTTGATAAAGATTTTAAACATGACATTTCGAAGTTAATGTTCGCCAGGTGGCAAGCACAATTAGCTCCTTTCGACTTCGAAATTCAACATAAAAAGGAAACTGATAATTCACTTCCTGATCTCTTATCATGATAATTCTTGACTTAGTAATTTATTTGTTTAGTATGTACACCTATTAGTATTTTCTTGGTGATAAAACTCTTATTACAATTTTGAGAGTTTTACCTCTGAATGATAATTTAAAAGAAATTTTTTTAGATATAATTATCCATAATTTATTTATGGATTTCTTTATACAAGGGTAACCATTCTCTGACCTTACCCTTGCTAATAATGATTGGGAACTGGACATTTCTGGATATCTTTCGGATTTGTATTAATCAATTTCTTCCAATTTTGCAGGCATGGGTGGTACTTATCCTCCGCCATGGTCACAAGTGCGTGGTCGTGGAGGAAGAAACCGCGAAAGAGGAAGATTATACTCTTCTTCACAACAAACAAATTTGTCATAAGACTCTTCCTTTAACAGGAAAGGAAGAGACTTATGACGACCTTATATGTTGTGAAGAAGAGGATGATCTTCCTCTTTCGCGGTTTTTTCATCCACGACCACACACTTGTGACCATGGCGAAGGATCACTACCTCCCATGCCTGACAAATATTTAACCCTTTGCTTTATAGATTTAACTAATTTAGTAAGATCATTATTCCAAGGTAACATTTTACCTTTCTTTGACCTGTCAGTCAAAGGATCAAGATCTTTAGATAAATTTTTATAAAATTGGGAAATATAATTTGAACTGCCCAAAAATCTTTGCAACATTGTTTTATCAGTAATTTCATCAGGAAATTTTGATGCAAAATCGATGGATCTCTGAATAGGAGTAATTTTTCCTTTACAAATTTGGCGACCCAAAAATCTCACATCTGTTTGAAAAAGACTCATTTTTGTTTTAGATATAACCAAACAATTTTGAATAACAATGTTCTTGAAAATATCAAGATGCTTAATATGAGATTCTAATGTTTTTGAATAAACAAGAATATCATCAATATAAATAATTATGAAATCCATATAAGGATTAAAAATATCATTCATAATTTTCTGAAAATCAAAAGGAGCGTTTTTCAAGCCCAAAGGCATAACGTTCCATTCGTATTGACCAAAAGGAACATTTAACGGAGTTCTATAAGTATGTTCTTTAAAAAATTTAATTTGCCAATAACCTGAATTGAAATCATGTTTTGAAAATATATTGGCGTCGTATAATCTAGAAATAAGATCTTTCTTGTTTGGAATGGGATACCTTATCCATATCAAAACTTTGTTCAAAGGTTTATAATTTATTACTAACCTGGGAACACCTCTTTCTTGTTCTGCAATGTTATTAACATAAAAGGCAATACAAGACCATGGAGATTTAGAGGGTTTTATACGACCCTTTTGTAATAAATTATCAATTTCCTTTTTACAAAAATTGACTTACTCCGCATTCATTTGACCGGGGCGAGATTTTGTAGGAATATTTGATTCAGAAAAAGAATCTTCATAAGGCAAAGTCACAATATGCTTTTTCCTGTCCCAAAAAGCATTTGGATGATCTGCGCAAATATCAGCTGCTATTTATCCAAAAATCAATTGAATTTTTTCTTGAACTTTAGAAGATTGTAAAGATTCTGAAATATTCAGACTATAAATTTTCATTTGTAAAGACTCAATATGCTTTTGTTTTAAATGAATTAAAGAGTTAATATCTCTAGTAACTGGTTCAGTTATGAAATCAAAATTAATGGTATTACCATTATAATTTGCTGAAAATCCTTTTGCATTTAATTTTGAAAAGGGATAAATGGCATTAATAAATGGAGTACAAAGTATAATTGGTGGATATAATTGATTTTAAAAAAGAAAGAAAAAGTGAGGAATACAAACCTTAGTTTGGCAAATGCAAGTATTAGACAATTTATATTTTATGTCTAAAGTATGATTAGAAGCAGATTTAACAATATGCGTTATTTTTTTCAAAAAATCTTGAAGGAATTAATCCTTCCTGAATACAACTGACATCAACACCACTATCAATCATAGCAATACTTTTAATTTTGAAATCATTATTAATTAGAATGGTGCACTTTTTGTACCAACGATGAGCGGTAACAATTTGCATTATTCCCAGAAATTTAGGACTAAGAGATTCATTAATCTCTTCATCTATAACAGCTTTACCTTTATCAGAAACAGGAATATCATTTTCAAGTTGAGAAATACGATGATTATTAATAAACTGATTTTTTTTAAAGATTTAATTTCTTTTTTAAGGTTTTCAACCTCATGTTTTAAATCATCAAGAGAAGTATCTCTTACAACACCTGTTCCTTTCTTTTCAAGTCTAGAAAAAGACTTCTTGTAAAGAATAAGGACTAGCATTATAATTGAAATTTTCAAAAGTTTTTTCTTCATTCTTCTTCGGTTTTTCAAAACATTTTGAAGAAGTGGTTTTTGAAGAAGCCATTTCTAAAATCTTGTTTCGAAGATTTTAATCTGAAACATCTTTTAAAAGTTCAATAACATTTTCGGAACAAATAAATTTAAAAGTTAATTCTTCAAAACTTTAATGTAATTTATCTAAATAAGAATCTTCCATCTGATATTACGATTTATAAAATTCATCTTGCCCACAAGAACAACTATCACCTGGACAATTAGCACAATTATTAGTAGTAGTATCAACATTATTATCAGTACTATAATCTGAAGATTTACAAGAAGAATTGGAATCTGAATCAGATTCATATAATAACTCATAGAGTTTATCTTGAGTTGGTTCATCTAACTCCAAAGCTTTGAACTTATCTGCCTTGCAATTTGTTTCAAGATGACCAAATCGTCCACACTTGTAACATTCAATGTTTTTCAAGTCTCTTTTGGAGAAATTTCTTGCAAACCTTGTTGCCTTTCTATGAGATTTCTTTTCTTCTTTCTTTTCTTTGTATCGTTTTGAACGTCCTTCTTTTATGACGTCTCTCTTCAGTTTGACCTATCTTTGTTTTATAAATAGACGGTCCTTCAATTCCAAACTTTGTACGAAAATCTCCCAATTGAGATCTTTCAGACATTTGATTACTTTTTATCTATTAAGCCAACTTAAGCTCATTACAAAGATTTAATCCTTCTTGAGTACAAATTCCTATTAACTTTGCATAAGTTATTGTATCATACGGGATTTCTGGTCGATCTCCTCTTAGAACTTTCTTAACACTTTAAGAGAATAATGAAGGAAGACCATCCATGAATCTATTCTTCCAATAACTTGACTTACTTTCAGGTAGATCCATAACTCTACTCATGAAAGTGTCCTTATACCATCGAAAATATCCCAAATGGTTACATTTAAGTCCATTTAATAAAGTTCGAATAGTCTCATTTTGGTTGGAAAATCTTCCATTAAAATGTTCTAAAATAGTAAGAACAAGCGTATAAACTGCATCTTCAACCTTTTGAGTTGTAATCATTTATACTGGATTTCCATCTTCAGCAATAACTATTTCTCTTTTAACTTCTTCTTTTTATGCATTTGTAATAGCATACTTTTCTTCAGGTGTTAAGAAATTATCCCACCATCCTTTGAGTTGACCTGTAAATCCTGCTATAATCATTTTTACATATAGCATGATCATTATTCTGATTTGTATGACGACAAGTTGATGAATACATCAACATTCGATGTACTATAATGGAAACCTGTCTTTCATTCAAGGCATCCAAATTCCATTCATATACCTCATTACCACTGTAAGATGTATTAGTTTGATTCCAATCTCTTTCTTCAACTAACACATCATGGGGAGTAGGACGAGGATAATAATAAGTCATCATCGAAGGGAGAGTTGCATAACCACCTTTTCCTATAATTCTTTGCTTTCGATTATAACACACTTTAAATCTTCGGGCATTTATTTCCGAAACATCTTGATTCAGATCTTGAATACCAAGGAGTTGATTTTCAATCTTAGCAATATTTGATTCAGAAAAATCATTTGAAATTGGTTTCGAACTCAAACCGGACAATTTTTTGTCAAGAAGATTTTCTAAATCATGAAAGGATTTAATTTTAAAATCAGCAGTATCAATAGGATGCTGAATATGAGTAGGAACACATAAAGAAATTTTTGAAGTTGAAGGTTTATCTTCTTTTGGACATTTCTGAAATTCTTTTACCAAAATTATTAATTCATCTAATTTTTTATCTAAAGAACTGATATGTTCTCCCAGAACTTTAACATATAAGCTCAAATAATTATTTTGAGAAATTAGATTATTAATCTCATGAATGGTAATCTGGGCAACATCTGTTTGAATGAACTTTTGAAAGGCTGAAAAAGTTAACCCTGTATTATTTGGTAAAATAAAAGGAGCTTGAGGAGGATAGATGGCTTTAGTAATAGTGCCATCACTTTCTTTAAAAGTTCTTTCTATAACTTTGATATATAAAGGTAAATAAGTAGTTATAAATCATGGAATAAAATAAATAATTTTTTTATGCAAAGCACAAGTTTCATAAAACTCTTGAGAAATATTATTTAAATTGTCTTGACTATAAGTCTCAAAAAACCAAGTTCTAAACTGGTTCCATTTTTTATTATAATTTTTTTCTTGAATATATTTTCAAGCCAGTGATCCTGGACTAAAATCCAATTGTTGACTCATCATCATCAGATTTTGTTGAGATTTGTTGATTTATCAACGGTGAAATCCATTTCTGACTGAGTTGGATCCAAATCTGACAACTTATCTGTTGCTTGACAATATTTATATTAGGGTCTATCCTTACCCTTTCAACCGATCTGTCACTCATATTATTGCTTAGAGTGTGAAGAGACAAAGGTCTTCGCCTTGCTGATCCATAGCTAGGACCTTCATGGCTTATAGGAGAAATATGATGAATTTCTGGTAACCTTCTATAACCAGAGAAAGATCTCCTATTATAAACATGAGAATTATCAATAGGATAATTATCAGTAAACTCAATACAAATCTTACCATCTGGATTTTGAGTAATATGAGAATAGTCAATATTAGTGACTTCTTAGGCAACCTGTCTTTGAGACACAACATCATTTAAAATCAATTTATCAGGAAAATTAATTTCATCCCATTTATAGGTCTTCTAGTAGAAATTTTAGATTTAATAAAATTGGTTTCAACAAGAATTGTTTATTAGACGAACCACATAATTTACATCAAGGATTTAAAGTAGTTAACAATTTATAATAAATTCTATAAGATAAGCAAATAAGCTCAGATCCAACATCATCATTATAACCATGAGTCTTAACATTTAAAGTTAATGCATCTAAAATATTTCTATCAGATTGTCACGACCCAAAACGTGCCGCGAGTGGCACCCACACTTATCCTCCTAGGTGAGCAAACCAACAAATCTAAACCCCAACATTTACCAGTATATCAATTATGAATAGTAAAAATAATGCAGAAGATCCAAAACTTATTAACGCAATCAATTAAATAAACCTCTAAAGTCTAATACTTATTATTCCCAAAATCTGGAAGTCATCACATCAAGAACATCTATCCTCAAATTTCTAAATCTATGAGTATTTAAGAAGATAAAATAAGTAAAAAGATGGTCCATGTCCGAACTTCAAAGACATCAAGACGTGAGGAAGAGAATCCAGTCCGAGCTAGGAATAATAGCTCACCCTAAAATCTGATGTGCTGGAGACTTGCTAGATTTGAGGGAGAGTAAAAGTCGATGGTGCACTTGCTACACTCCACAAAACAACAAGAAGAAAATACAAGTAGGGGTCAGTACAAGGAACACGTACTAATTAGGTATCATCGGCCAACTCAAAATAGAAATCAGTATATATTAAACAATAGTATAAAATCAACTATAATACATAACTGGTGCCAAGCAACAAACACATGAACCATTGACAAAAACACCATATTAGGTACAACATCAAGAACACCTATGAGGACTCATGCCTCCACACCATACCCATTTGGGAAATAGGTTCCTTGAGTTTGAGTATATTAAGTTAATTCCAGATTCCTTTCCTTTATTGTTATTGTGTCGGAACGTGACACTTTGATCCCATTTATCATGTGGAAACGTGACAGTCCGATCCCATAATACCGTGTCGCAACTTGACACTCCGATCCAATAATACCATGTCGAAACGTGACACTCCGATCCATTTATTTTCATTATTTTATTTCAGCGAGCCTTCTTGATGTCAAGGCTTCATCTTAATAGAGAGGGTTCAAGATTAGAAATCAAATAGTGTAGCGACCTATTTAGTCGTTTTGAGCAGTAGAGTTTGTTTCTGGTAATAACTGTCTGAGTCGACGGATCCCACGACGGACCTTCATGGGCACGACGGACCGTCGAGGGTGTCTCGTTCCAAAACACTTAGATTCTGAAAGCTTGGGTACTGAGATCGACTCTCGAAACTTCACGACAGAGTGGCAGGACGGACCGTTGTAGGCACGACTGACCGTCACAGACTCTTCAAGGAATTGAGTCTCTGAACTTTGTGACGGAAAGGGCGGGATGGACCGTCGCAGGCACGACGGGCCGTCACAGTCTGCGTAACCCTGACTGGGTCGGATTTCTGTTAATTGTTTTAAGGGGCGTTTTGGACTATTCCTTCTTATAATTATAAAGTTAGTGCTTTAATGTTAATAATTCAATTACTTGGGGGTTAAAAGAGATAAGCTTCAATTAATTAGTGGGTTACTTTTGTCATCTTTTATACTTACTTCTATGGTAATTAGGGTAAAAGAAAAAGAGTTTGAATAAGGTAAAATCAGAAAGAGAGAAAGGGAGAACGAACAAACGAGAGAGGGAGAAACGAAGAGGAAAGCAAAGCATTGGAAAAGTAGATTTCTTGATCACGATTCTTCGGTGGAGGTAGGTTATGGTTTATGCTATTTCATAGTAAACTCTTAATAGCGAATGATATGTATTGATAGTATTGTAAAGTCTTCTATATGATTAATTGTATGCTTGCATGATGTGATTATGTAATTGTAATTGGTTGGAAAGATGAGGTTGTGAAGCTTAAACCTAAAACCCTCTCTGTTAATGATGATGCCCTGGTATGAAAGAAGGCTTGAAGAACTAAAAGAATGAGGTTAGTGGATCGGGTGTCACATTCCGACACCAGGATAGTAAAAAGAATGAATCTTGAATTATGTTAATATACTCAATTTAAAGAACCTATATCCCAAACGAGTACAGTGTGGAGGCGTGAGTCCTTATAGATGTGCTTGAGTTGTGGCCAATGATTATGGTACTTGTTGTTGTTATCTCATGAGTATGGTAGTCGATTTTATGTTATTATTTGATATATATTGCTTTCTATTTTGAGTTGGCCGATGATTTCTACTCAGTACTTGTGACTTGTACTGACCCCTACTTGTATGTTTTCTCTTTGTTATTTGCGGAGTGCAGCAAACGTACCGTCGACTTTAACTCAACCGCAACTCTAGCCGGACCTCAGCATAATCAGATTTCAGGGTGAGCTATTGTTCCTAGCTCAGACTGGATTCTTTCCTTCGCGTCTTGATGTCTTGAAGTTCGGACAAGGACCATCTCTTTTACTTATTTTAGCTTCTTAGATACTCTTAGATTTATTAGTTTGAGGATAGAATGTTCTTGTGGTGATGACTTTCAGATTTTGGGGATAATAATTAGTTTTGAATTTTAGAAGTTATTAATTGATTTCGTTAATGAGTTTTAAGTCTTCCGCATTATATTCTATTTATTATGGTTGAAATGTTGGGGTTTAGATTGGTTGGTTCGCTCACATAGGAGAGTAAGTGTGGGTTCCACTCACAACTCGTTTTGGGTCGTGACAAACAGTCTCCTTATATTAGGTCAAATTGTAACAACCTGTTTAGTCAGTTCGAGCAGTACAATTATTTTTGATAAAAATTGACTGGGTCGACGGACCACACGAAGGACCGTCATGGTCACGACAGACCGTGATGGACTCTGTCGTCTTATTCTTGTGTAATTTCTTCTGCTGCTCTCCTCATTTCCCTCGATGACAAGTAGGACGAACCGTCATAGGCACGACGGTCCGTCGAGGGTCTTCGTTCCAAAACACTTCAACTATGGAATCTGGGTACTGTGATCGACTCTCTGAACATCAAGACGGACCTGCAGCATGGACCGTCGTAGATACGATAGACCGTCACAAGCTGCGTAACCCCGACTTGGTCATACTTCCGCTACAAGTTTTAAAGGGGTGTTTCGGACTATTCATGATTATAATTATGAAATTAGTGGGGTAAGTTTAATAATTTATTTAGCTGGGGGTTGAAGAAGATAATAGGGAAATAAATAATGGGTTACTTTATCATAATTGATTATATGATAATTAGGGTAACAAGAATCTGTAGAAGAAAAAATAAAAAAGAATAATAGTGGAGAACGAGCCGCGAGTGGAACCCACACTTTTCCTCCTAGGTGAGCGAACCAACAAATCTAAACCCCAAGATTTACTAGTATATAAATTATGAATAGTAAAAATAATGCAGAAGATCAAAAACTTATTAACGTAATCAATTAAATAAACTTCTAAAGTCTAATACTTATTATTCCAAAAATCTGGAAGTCATAACATCAAGAACATCTATCGTCAAATTTCTAAATCTATGAGTATTTAAGAAGCTAAAATAAGTAAAAAGATGGTCCATGTCCGAACTTCAAAGACATTAAGACGTGAGGGAGAGAATCCAGTCCAAGCTAGGAATAATTGCTCACCCTGAAATCTGATGTGCTGGAGACTTGCTAGAGTTGAGGGCGAGTCGAAGTCGATGGTGCACTTGCTGCACTCCACAAAACAATAAGAAGAAAATACAAGTAGGGGTCAGTACAAGGAACACGTACTTAGTAGGTATCATCGGACAACTCAAAATAAAAATCAGTATATATTAAACAATAGTATAAAATAAACTACAATACTTAACAGGTGGCAAGCAACAACACATGAACCATTGGCAACAACACCATATTAGGTACACCATCAATCACAACATCAAGCACACCTATGAGGACTCATGCCTCCACACCATACTCATTTGGGAAATAGGTTCCTTGAGTTTGAGTATATTAAGTTAATTCTAGATTCCTTTCCTTTAATGTTATTGTGTCGGAACGTGACACTCCTATCTCATTTATCGTGTCGGAACGTGACACTCCGATCCCATAATACTGTGTTGGAACGTAAAACTCCGATCCAATAATACCGTGTTGGAACGTGACACTCCGATCCATTTATTTTCATTATTTTATTTCATCGAGCCTTCTTTATGACAATGCGTCATCTTAATAGAGAGGGTTCAAGAATAGAAATCCAACAGTCTCCTTATATTAGGCCAACCACAAACCAAACAATCAAACATTCAACCACACAATCAAGTATAAAGGAGACTTTACAATATCACTCAATACATATTGATCGCTATTGAGAGTTATCTATAATATTGAAGTAAACCATAACCTACCTCCACCGAAAAATCGAAATCAAGCAAGCTACCTCCCCAATGCCATTGCTTTCCTAAATGCCTATGAACCTTTTCAATCTAAAGTCTAAGTCGCTTGCTTTCTTCTTTCGTTCCCTCTCTCACGCTCGTTCTCCACTTCTATTCTTTTTATTTTTTCTTCTACAGATTCTTTTTACCCTAATTATCATATAATCAATTATGATAAAGTAACCCACTATTTATTTCCCTATTGTCTTCTTCAACCCCCAACTAAATAAATTAGTATACTTACCCCACCAATTTCATAATTATAATCACGAATAGTCCGAAACACCCCTTTAAAACTTTTAGCGGAAGTGTGACCATGTCGGGGTTACGCAGCTTGTGACGGTCCGTCGTATCTACGATGGTCCGTGCTTCAGGTCCGTCGTGAAGTTCAGAGAGTCGATCCCAGTACCCAGATTGCAGAGTTGAAGTGTTTTGGAACGAAGACCCTCGACGGACCGTCGTGCCTATGACGGTTCATCCTACTTGTCGTCGAGGGAAATGAAGAGAGCAGCAGAAGAAATTACACAAGTATGAGACGACGGAGTCCATCACGGTCCTTCGTGACCATGACGGTCCGTCGCGTGGTCCGTCGACCCAGTCAGTTTTTATCAAAAATAATTCTACTTCTCGAACCGACTAAAAAGGTTGTTACAATAGATACCAATTTACCCATCGTTCATACTCGAACGATCATAGGAAAAAAGCAAGGGAGAGAAAGAGTACCTGAACCTATAAAAAGATGTGGATATCTTTCTGGCATATCAGTCTCATTCTCCCAAGTGGACTCTTTAACTGGCCGATTCTTCCACTGAACCTTGATAGATGCAACCTCCTTTAATCTCAACTTGTGGACCTCTCTATCTAAAATAGCAACAGGCTCCTCCTCATAAGACAAATTCTCATCAAGAAGAACCGAATCCCAACAAATAATGTAGTTCCCATCCCCATGGTATTTTTTCAGCATAGACACATTAAATATCGGGTGCACTCCTGAGAGTCCTGGAGGCAATGCCAATTCATAAGCCACCTCCCCCACGCGCTTCAGAACTTCAAATGGATTAATATACCTTGGACTAAGCTTACCTCGCTTACCAAACCGCATCACCTCTTTCATGGGTGAAACCTTCAGCAAACTTGTTCACCCTCCATAAAATCCAAGTCCCTAACCTTTCGATCTGCATATTCTTTTTGCCGGCTCTGAGCTGCTAGAAGCTTCTCCTGAATGAATTTTACTTTATCTAACGATTCCCTCTAAAGATCGGTACCCCATAGTCTCACCTCAAATGCATCAAACCAACCAATGGGAGACCTACATCTCCTCCCATACAGTGCCTCAAATGGGGCTATATCAATACTTTACTGATAGCTATTATTGTATGAAAACTCTGCTAAGGGTAAGAATTTATCCCAATGACCACCAAATTCTATTACACATGCACGAAGCATATCCTCCAACACCTGAATCGTTCGCTCAGAGTGACCATCGGTCTTAGGGTTAAATGCAATACTAAGATCCAGCCTAGTACCTAATTCAGCATGTAATGTTCTCCAAAACATAGAAGTAAACTGCGTACCTCTATCTGATATGATGGAAAGTGGGAATCCATGCAATCGAACAATTTCCCAGATATGGAGTTTGGCTAATTTCTCTGCATTGTAAGTCATCTTGACCGGAATGAAGTGAGCATACTTGGTTAACCTGTCAACAATTACCCAAATAGAATCAAACTTACCCAATGTCTTTGGAAGACCAACCACAAAATCCATTGCAATTCTTTCACACTTCCATTTAGGAATGGGCATTCTCTGAAGTGTCCCTCCAGGCCTCTGGTGTTCATACTTCACCTGCTGGTAATTTGGGCATTGGGCAACAAAATTTTTGCCTCTTTAGCCTCTCCTCGTAACACCATATCTCGAATTTGGCTCAGCTTCTCATCAGCAAACTGCCTTCCCTTAATCTTGTAAAGAAAAGAAGATCTTGCCTCCACACAGGCCAAAAATCCTCCTTTCTCTAGTACTTCCAGTCTCATAAATTCATTAGCCAAAGTCTGAACCTCTCTAGCCAATGGACGTCTAGAAACCTGTAAGTAGGCTAAACTACCCATGCTCCCTGTTTTTTTACTTAGCATCTGCCACAACATTTGATTTTCCTGGGTTATACAAAATAGTAATATCATAGTCCTTCAATAGTTTCATCCACCTTCTCTGCCTCATATTCAAATCTTTCTGAGTAAAGACATACTGTAAACTACGATGATCTGTATAAACTTCACACTTGACCCCATTAAAATAATGTCTCCATTGCTTTAATGCAAACACAACTGCAGCCAACTCAAAATCATGGGTCGGATAGTTACGTTCATGCACTTTTAATTGCCTCGACGCATAAGCAATTACATTTCCCTCCTGCATTAGCACTGCACCCAAACCAGAATATGATGCATCACAATAAAGAATAAAATTCTTACCTTCCACTGGCAAGGAAAGAATTGGTGCAGTAGTCAAAAGGTCTTGAGTTAATGGAAACTTTCTTCACATTCATCCGACCATACAAATGGAACATTATGCTTAGTCAAATTTGTCGGCTACGAAGCAATGGAAGAGAATCCCTCGACAAATCGACGGTAGTAGCTAGCTAAACCAACAAAGCTCCTTACCTCTGTAACATTAGTAGGTCTTACCCAACTATTCAATGTTTCAATCTTAGAAGGATCCACCATCACTCCATCCTTAGAAACCACGTGCCCCAAGAAGGACATTGAATCTAGCCAAAACTCACACTTGGAGAATTTGGCATAAAGCCTTTTCTCCCTCAACAATTCCAATACAATTCTCAAAAGCTCCTCATGTTCTTTCCTGCTCTTTGAGTATATCAGTATATCATCAATAAATAAAATAACAAAGAGATCCAGATATGGCTTAAAAATCCTGTTCATCAGGATCATGAAAGCAGCAGGGGCATTCGTAACCCCAAAAGACATTACTAAGAATTCATAATGCCCATATCGGGTTCAAAAAGCAGTCTTTGGCACATCTGCTGCCCGTATTTTCAATTGATGATAACCAGATCTCAAATCAATTTTAGAGAAGGTACAAGCACCTTGTAACTGATCGAACAAATCATCAATGCGAGGATTAGGATACTTGATCTTAAAAGTTACCTTATTCAGCTGCCTATAGTCTATGCACATCCGAAAACTTCCACCCTTCTTCTTCACAAAAAAAATTGGAGCACCCCAAGGGGATGCACTTGGTCTAATAAAACCTTTACCTAACAACTCCTGAAGTTGGGCCTTTAACTCCCTTAACTCAGCTGGAGCCATTCTATATGGGGGAATGGAAATGGGGCGAGTACCCGGTTCCAGATCAATACAAAAATCAATATCCCTATCCGGTGGCATACCAGGAAGGTCTGCAGGAAACACATCCAGAAACTCACGGACTATCGAGACAGACTCAATCGAAGGTACTTCGGAAGTATCATCCCTGAGATGTTCTAAGAAAGCTAAACAACTCTTACTAACCATTCTCTTAGCACGTAGAAAAGAGATAATATGAACTGGAGTGGAAATATAGTCACCCTCCCACACTAGCGGATCTATCCCAGGCTTGGCCAATATCACAATTTTAGCATTACAATCTAAGATTGCAAAATTTGGAGAAAGCCAAGTCATACCCAGAATTACATCGAAATCAACCATCTCTAGAATAATCAAATCTACATTAGTATTGCTCCCCACAAAAGTCACAAGACAAGAACTATAGACCTTCTCAACGATCACAGACTCACCCACAGGAGTTGAGAAACGAATAGGCATGTCAAGCAAATCACAATATAAATCAAGACCAGTAGCAAATGAGGAAGATACATATGAAAATGTGGATCCAGGATCAAATAATAAAGAAGCCATGCAATCACAGACCAAAAGATTACCTATGATAACAGCATCAGATGTCTCTTCTTCAGACCTCCCGGGGAAAGCATAACAATGGGCCCTATCACCTGTCTGTCCATTGTCCCTACCTGGTTGCGCTGCAGTAGGTCCAACTTGCCCGCCACCCCGGCTGATCTGGTGACCACCATTACTTTGGACACCACGTCCTCCAGAAAGGCGGCCTCTCCCATGACCAGCTCTACCTCTAACTATTGGGGGTCTGTAACTCTGTTTTGGACAATACTTCCTAATATGTCCAGTCTCTACACATCCATAACAATTCCTGGAGTCAAGCATAGGTCTCTGTGAAAATGACGAAGTCTGGGGATAACCTCCAAACTCAGAAAAAGGTTGACTGAGCTGCGATGGACCCCCAGCTAAAGCCTGCAGTGAAGACTTAATAGGATGGGTTCGGTAACCTCCTGAACTCTGCCCTCTAGAATAAGAACCACTAAACTCACCTCCCTTACGGAACTTCTTAGATGTCGACGCCATGGTGAAGTCTTCTGGCTTCACCCCCTCCAGCTCTATCATAAAATCAACCACTTCCTGAAAGGATTTTGCTGCAGCAGCTACGTGTAAGGCTGGGATCTGCAAATCTGACCTCTATCCTTTCACAAAACGGCGAATCCGCTCTTATGTACTTAAGCAAAGTTGTGTGGCATAGCTGGATAGTGCATGAAATTTAGCCGCATAGGCAGCAACAGACATCCTGCCTTGCTCTAGGCTCAGGAACTCATCTCTCTTCTTGTCCCTCCAAGTCCGGGGTATATACTTCTCCATAAATAAACCTGAGAATGATTGCCAAGTCATAGGTGGTGCATGTGCTGGTTGGCACTCAACATACGACCACCACCAAATTTTGGCATTCCCCTGAAACTGATAGGTCACAAACTCAACACCGAATCGTTCTACTATGTCCATATTATGTAGCAGCTCATGACAATCAACCAGAAAATCATAGGCATCTTCAGATTCAGCACCCTTGAAGATTGGAGGTTTCAAGTTTAAGAATTTAGTGAAAAGTTCATGATGATCACTCGTCATTATAGACCCTGTAGTCAATCGAAGAAACGTGTCTACTTCCAATGAGGCATGCATGCGGGAAGCCACAGCAGCTACATGTTGTACTCCCTGAACCTGAGGTGTTGGTGCAGAAAACACTGGAGGTGTCTTTCCATGATCAGATAACCCGCTAAGATAAGTAAGAACCTGATTAATCATCTCTGGTGTAGGCTGGGGGGTAATTCCTCATCTTGAACCTGCTCGTTTTCCCCTTCTTCACCCTCTCTCACTACCTCATCAGTCGGTGGAGGAGTCACTACCCTATTACTAGCTGGACCAGGTGTCTGTCCTCTACCTCTAATGGGCGTCCTCCTGCGCCCTCTACCACGGCCTCTTGCCACTGTTCCTCCTCGAGTTACAACCCCAATGGTTGGCTTAGACGCACCCTGTCTTGCCGGTGTTGGTGTTGGAACAGTTTTTGCTCTAGTTCTAATCATCTGCGAAATAGAGTGAGGATGTCAGATACCAATTTGTATCACCTACATACTAATTGTATCCAAGTAATAGCACGAAAGAAAGAAAGAATGGAGTTTTCCTAAAGTCCTATAGCCTCTCAAAGAAAAGTAAGGGCGTCCCCCTACCGTTCCTCAAGACTCTACTAGACTCGTTCTTGTGTGATGAGACCAATGAACCTAACACTTTGATACAATATTTGTCACGACCCAAAACGAGCCGCGAGTGGCACCCACACTTATCCTCCTAGGTGAGCGAACCAACAAATCTAAACCCCAACATTTTACCAGTATATCAATTATGAATAGTAAAAATAATGCGGAAAATCCAAAACTTATTAACGTAATCAATTAAATAAACTTCTAAACTCTAATACTTATTATCCCCAAAATCTGGAAGTCATCACATCAAGAACATCTATCCTCAAAATTCTAAATCTATGAGTATTTAAGAAGATAAAATAAGAAAAAGATGGTCCATGTTTGAACTTCAAAGACATCAAGACGTGCGGGAGAGAATCCAGTCCGAGCTAGGAATAATAGCTCACCCTGAAATTTGATGTGCTGGACACTGTCTAGAGTTGAGGGCGAGTCAAAGTCGATGGTGCACTTGCTGCACTCCAAAAAACAATAAGAAGAAAATACAAGTAGGTATAATCGGACAACTCAAAATAAAAATCAGTATATATTAAACAATAGTATAAAATCAACTACTATAATTAACATGCTGCAAGCAACAAACACATGAACCATTGACAACAACACCATATTAGGTAAACCATCAATCACAACATCAAGCACACCTATGAGGACTCATGCCTCCACACCATACTCATTTGGGAAATAGGTTCCTTGAGTTTGAGTATATTACATTAATTCCAGATTCCTTTCGTTTAATGTTACTGTGTCGGAACGTCACACTCCGATCCCATTTATCGTGTCGGAACATGACACTCCGATCCCATAATACCGTGTCGGAACGTGACACTCCGATCCAATAATAACGTGTTGGAATGTGACACTCTGATCCATTTATTTTCATTATTTTATTTCAGCGAGCCTTCTTTATGTCAAGGTGTCATCTTAATAGAGAGGGTTCAAGATTAGAAATCCAACAGTCTCCTTATATTAGGCCAACCACAAACCACACAATCAAACATTCAACCACACAATCAAGTATATAGGAGACTTTACAATATCACTCAATACATAGTGATCGCTATTGAGAGTTTATCTATCACATAGAAGTAAACCATAACCTACCTCCACCGAAGAAACGAAATCAAGAAAGCTACCTCCCCAATGCCTTTGCTTTCCTCAATGCTTATGAACCTTTTCAATCTGAAGTCTAAGTCGCTTGCTTTCTTCTTTCGTTCCCTCTCTCTCGATCGTTCTCCACTTCTATTCTTTTTGTTTTTTCTTATACAGATTCTTTTTACCCTAATTATCATATAATCAATTATGATAAAGTAACCCACTATTTATTTCCCTATTATCTTCTTTAACCCCCAACTAAATAAATTATTAAACTTACCCCACTAATTTCATAATTAGAATCATGAATAGTCCGAAACACCGCTTTAAAACTTTTCGCGGAAGTCTGACCAAGTCAGGGTTACGCAGCTTGTGACGGTCTGTCGTATCTACGACGGTCCGTGCTGCTGGTCCGTCGTGAAGTTCAGAAAGTCGATTCCAGTACCCAGATTCCTGAGTTGAAGTGTTTTGGAACGAAGACCCTCGACGGACCATCGTGCCTATGATGGTTCATCCTACTTGTCGTCAAGGGAAATAAGGAGAGCAGCAGAAGAAATTACACAAGTATGAGACGACGAAGTCTATCATAGTTCGTCGTGACCATGACGGTCCGTCGCGTGGTCCATCGACCCTGTCAGTTTTTATCAAAAATAATTCTACTACTCGAACCGACTAGACATGTTGTTACACAGATAAAGATTATTGCTAATTGGGCTGCGTATTGAAATAAAACTTATCCATAAGCAAGAGTAGATTAAACCGAACCCATAAGAGATTGTCTGAAATTTAAATTTATAGCATCTCGAAGAGCTGCTAAAAATGTTCCAAGTAACCCTTTAAGAGTTAACGGTTTAAAAGCAATATGCACCATACCAATATGCATCCAGTTATATCTAGATTTATAAAAATCAATATCTCTTTTGTTAAATAGTTGAACAACCTGTTCATCAGAATTAAGAGCTAAAGATTGCTCTGTAGTTTTAACCACCTGCTTAGTCGACAATTTATCAAACCAACCAAAATAAATTAATTTGATATCCACTTTAGGGATAGTCCATTTGTTTAACAAATCAAGATTTTGAGGTATATCTACCTCTTCAAATCTAGTACTTTTAATATTATTTTCACCAAAACTCATAAATTTGATAAAATTTCATATCCATGCTTCGCTTTCATCAGATCTGTTGCATGTTCTTATTGAATATCCGGCTCTGTTACATGTTCTTATAGAATATCCGGCTCTTGTAGTCCGCACAGTCATCCAGATCTAGCTTTGCACATGACCAAGTTATACTTTGAAAGTAATATAGTTTTGTTAAAAATTTTATCCTAAGTTTCGGCTGTATGGTAAACATTTACTCAAGCATGGAGCCTGTCTTAATAATATACATATTAATGGATAGCAGTTTTTACAAGGGTTTCAGGCGGCCCCTTTCTTCAACATTAACGGGGACTTACACTTACCACATGCTCGCTGCCATTAATAGTGTATTATTAGACTGTACCACCATCTCGAAACCAAGCCAAAACTTGTGATAAAAGATTTATGAACTATAATAAGAATTCATTATAACTTGGATAGATCCAGATATTAAACAAGAACATCATACAGAAATTATGAAGCTAGCATAGATATGAAAATTATCTTTGCCAGCCATGGAGGCGAAAATCATAAAGAAAATAATAAAAGTAACAAAAGAAAATTCCTCGAAAATTGATCTTCAATCCAAAAGACTCTTTATTATTACTCACAAGAGAGATTTACAAGAGAGAGCAAACTAGAGAGAGAAAATTTAAAAGTAAAAACTTGTACAAAAACTTTAAAAAACCAAGTGTGCTTATGTTTTCTATTATTATAATAAAATATTTTGTGAAAGGCCTGGATATAATCCCAGTATGGGAAATTCATGTTAATACCATTCACAGAAACCTGTCTCTCCTGCATCGTGGAGATACCCCATTCTTCTGCAGATATAATCTGCTTAATAATGATATTGGAGAAGTTATAAACATTCTTATCAAAATCAGAGATGAAATGCTGAAATTCTGCACTTCCAGTATACTTTAGAATAGACTCATAATATGTTCGAGTCTTATAAGCTTCTCTAGGAAAATATAATCCCTTTGTTAGGTACCTTTGGAGTATATTCCAAGGCTCATTGATTCTTTGAATATCAGAGTTTTCTAAAAGATATATAATTTATTTTGTTGCCGTTTCTTCGGGGATACTGACTGGGTCAGTTTCTTTGGCTAAAGAGGCATAGGTATTACCTTGCTATTTTTCTTGCAAATATGCCTGAATTTGTTCGTATAATGAACTATTTTTATGAATATCCTTAAGATTTATGGAAGATGAAGCTGATGAAGAAGTTTCACCAATCTTTGATTTAATCAAAGTTTTGCTTCCTAGCTGTATAATAGGAAAGGAAGAGTCGTATGACTACCTTTATTGATGTGAAGAAGAGGATGATCTTCCTCTTCTGTGGTTTTTTCCTCCACGACCACGTACTTGTGACCATGGCGGAGGATCAGTGCCTCCCATACTGCAAAATGGAAGAAACAGATTAGTACAAATCTGAGAAATATCCAGAAACATCGAGTTCCCAATCATTATTAGCGAGGGAAAGGTCAGAAAACAGTGACCCTTGTATAAAAAAATCCATGACTAAATCTTCGATAATTATATCTATGATTTTTTCATTTAAATCACCGTTCAGAGGTAAAACTCTTAAAATTGTAATAAGATGTTTGTCGCCAAGAAAATACTGATAATTGGACATACTACAGAAAGAAATTATTATTTTAAGAATTCTCTCGATAAGAAATCAGGAAGTGAATTATCAGTTCCCTTTTCATATTGAATTTTGAAGTCGAAAGGAGCTAATTGTGCTTGCTACCTGGCGAACATTAACTTCGAAATGTCATGTTTATAATCTTTATCAAACATATATTTAACTGATTGAGCATAAGTTCTAATAATACATTTTTGATTTTATAAATCATCCTGAAATTTTAAAATACATTTAACAATACAAAGCATTTCATGAGCAACTGTCGCATATTTGTGCTGAGATTCAAACCATTTGCCTGAATAAAATCTAATAAGATATTCAACTTTATCATGGGGACTAACTTGCTTTAAGATTCCGCCACTAACCAATATTAGAAGCATCAGTTTCAACAATCTTAATCCAATTTGGATTTGCTAGAGTAAGACAAGGAAAATATTTAACCCTTTGCTTTATAGATTTAACTAATTTAGTAAGATCATTATTCCAAGGAAACATTTTACCTTTCTTTAACATGTTACTCAAAGGAGCAAGATCTTTCGATAAATTTTTATAAAAATGGGGAAATATAATTTAAATATTGTAAAAATCTTTGCAACATTGTTTTATCAGTAATTTCATCAGGAAATTTTGATGCAAAATCGATGGATCTCTTAATAGGAGTAATTTTTCCTTGACAAATTTGGTGACCCAAAAATCTCATATCTATTTGAAAAAGATTCATTTTGTTTTAGATATAACCAAACCATTTTGAATAACAATGTTCTTGAAAATATTAAGATGCTTAATATGAGATTCTATTGTTTTATAATAAACAAGAATATCATCAATATTAACAATTATGAAACACATATAAGGATTAAAAATATTATTCATATTTTTTTGAAATTCAGGAGGAGAGTTTTTCAAGTTAAAAGGCATAACGTTCCATTTGTATTGACCAAATGGAACATTAAACGCAGTTCTATAAGTATGTTCTTTAAAAATTTGAATTTGCCAATAATCTGATTTTAAATCAAATTTTGAAAATATATTGGCATCGTATAATCTAGAAAGAAGATCTTTCTTAGTTGGAATGGGATACCTTATCCATTTCAAAACTTTGTTCAAAGGTTTATAATTTATTACTAACTTGGGAACACCTCTTTCTTGTTCTGCAGCGTTATTAACATAGAATGCAGTACAAGACCATGGAGATTTATAGGGTTTTGTAAGTCCCTTTTGTAATAAATTATCAATTTCTTTTTTACAGAAATCGGCTAACTCCGCATTCATTTGCCAGGGGCGAGGTTTTGTAGGAATATTTGATTCAAAAAAATAATCTTCATAAGGAAAAGTCACAATATGCTTTTTCCTGTCCCAAAAAGCATGTGGATGATCTGCACAAATATCAGCTGCTATTTTTTCAGAAATCAATTTAATTTTTTCTTGAACTTTAGAAGATTGTAAAAATTCTGAAATATTCAGACTATAAATTTCCATTTGTAAAGACTCAATATGCTTTTGTTTTAAATGAATTAAAGAGTTAATATCTCTAAAAACTGGTTCAGTTAAGAAATCAAAATTAATGGTATTACCATTATAATTTGCTGAAAATCCCTTTGCATTTAAATTAGAAAAGGGATAAATAACATTAATAAATGGAGTACCAAGTATAATTGACGGATATAATTGATTTTTAACCAGAAAGAAAAAGTGAGGAATACAAACCTTACTCTGGCAAATGCGAGTACTAGATAGTTTATATTTTATATCCAAAGCATGATTAGAAGCAGATTGAACAATATGAGTAGTTTTTTCAAAAAATCTTGAAGGATTTAATCCTTCCTTAATACAACTAACATCAGCACCACTATCAATCATAGCAATATTTGTAATTTTAAAATCATTATTAATCCGAATAGTGCATTTTATATACCAATGATGAGCAGTAACAATTTGCATCATTCCCAGAAATTTAGGACTAAGAGATTCATTAATCTCTTCATCTATAGCAACTTTAACTTAATCACAATAAGAAATATCTTTATTATCTAAATACGATGATTATTAATCAACTGATTTTGTTTTAAAGATTTAATCTCTCTTTTAAGGTTTTCAACCTCATGTTTTAAATCATCAAGAGAAGCATATCTTACCACATCAGGTCGTTTCTTTTCAAGTCTAGAAAAAACATTCTTGTAATGAATAAGGACAAGCATTGTAATTGAAGTTTTCAAATTTTTTATCTTCAGTCTTCTTTGGTTTTGCAAAAATTTTAGAAGAAGAGGTTTTTGAAGAAGCCATTTCAAAAATCTTGTTTCTAGGATTTTCATCAGAAACATCTTTTAAAAGTTCAATAACATTTTACTGAAGAAACCATTTTAAAAGTTAATTCTTCAAAATTTTGTTGCAATTTATCTAAATAAGAACCTTCCATCTGAGATTGCAATTTATAAAATTCATCTAGCCCACAAGAACAATTATCACCTGGACAATTAGCACATTTATTAGTAGTAATATCAACATTATTATCAGTACTATAATCTGACGAATTACCAGAAGAATTGGAATCTGAATCAGATTTATATAGTAGCTCATAGAGTTTATCTTGAGTTGGTTCATCCAACTTCAAATCTTTAAACTTATCTGCCTTGCAATTTATTGCAAGATGACCAAATCGTCCACACCTGTAACATTTAATGTTTTTTAAATCTCTTTTGGAGAAATTTCTGCCAAACCTTGTTGCCTTTCTATGAGCTTTCTTTTCTTCTTTCTTTTCCTTGTATCGTTTTGAACGATGCCTTCTTTTGTAATGTCTTTCTTCAGTTTGACCTCTCTTTGGTTTAGCACTAGACGGTCTTTCTATTCCAAACAGTGTAAAAAAATCTCCCAATTGAGATCTTTTAAACATTTGATTCCTTTTTATCTGTTGAGCCAACTTAAGCTCATTACAAAGATTTAATCCTTGTTGAGTACAAATTCCTATTAACTTTCCATAAGTTAATGTGTCATACGGGATTTCATGTCGATCTCCTCTTAGAACTTTCTTTAACTCTTTCAGAGAATAATGAAGGAAGACCATCGATGAATCTATTCTTCCAATAACTTGACTTACTTTCAGGTAGATCCATAACTCTACTCATGAAAGTGCCCTTATACCATCAAAAATATCCCAAATGGTTACATTTAAGTCCATTTAATAAAGTTCGAATAGTCTCATTCTAATTGGAAAATCATCCATTAAAATGTTCTAAAATAGTAAGAACAAGCGTATAAACTGCATCTTCAACCTTTTAAGTTGTAATCTTTTCTACTGGCTTTCCATCTTCACCAGTAACTATTTCTCTTTTAACTTCTCTTTGTATGCATTTGTTATACCATACTTTTCTTCAGGTGTTAAGAAATTATCCCACCATCCTCTGAGTTGACCTATAAATCCTGCTATAATCATTTTACATATAGCATCATCAGTATTCTGATTTGTATGACGACAAATTGATGAATACATGAACATTCTATGTACTATAATGGAAACCTGTCTTTCAGTCAAGGCATCCAAATTCCATTCATATACCTCATTACCACTGAAAGATGTATTAATTTGATTCCAATCTCTTTCTTCAATTAACACATCTTGGGGAGTAGGACAAGGATAATAATAAGTCATCATCGAAGGGAGAGTTGCATAACCCCCTTTTCCTATAATTCTTTGCTTTTTATTATAACCCGCTTCAAATATTCAGGCATTTATTTCCGAAACATCCTGATTCGGATCTTGAATACCAAGGAATTGATTTTCAATCTTTGCAATATTTGATTCAAAAAAATCATTTAATTTCGGTTTCGAACTCAAACCGGACAATTTTCCGACAAGAAGATTTTCTAAATCATGAAAGGATTTAACTTTTAAATCAGCAGTATCAATAGGACGCTGAATATGAGTAGGAAGACTTAAAGAAATTTTTGAAGTGGAAGGTGTATCTTCTTTTGGACATTTTTGAAATTCTTTTACCAAAATAATTAATTTATCTAATTTTTATCTAAAGAACTGATATGTTCTCCAGGTACTTTAACATATAAGCTCAAATAATTAATTTGAGAAATAAGATTATTAATCTATGAATAGTAATCTGGGAAACATTTGTTTGAATGAACTTTTGAAATGCAGAAAAAGTTAACCCAGTATTATTTATTAAAATAAAAGGAGCTTGAGGAGGATAGATGGCCTTAGTAATAGTGTCATCACTTTCTTTAAACGTTCTTTCTATAACTTTGATATATAAAGGCAAATAAGTAGTTATAAACCATGGAACAAAATAAATAATTTTGTTATGCAAAGCACAAGTTTCATAAAACTCTTGAGAAATATTAATTAAATCGTCTTGATTATAAGTTTCAAAAAACCAAGTTCTAAACTGGTTCTATTTTTTTATTATAAAATTCATTTTGAATATGTTTTTGAGCCAGGGATCCTGGACTGTAATCCAATTGTTGACTCATCATCATCAAATTTCGCTGAGATCTATTGATTTATCAACATTGAAATCTATTTCTTACTAAGTTGGATCTAAATCTGCCAACTTATCTGTTGCTTGAACAATATTTGTTTTAGGGTCTATTCTTATCCTTTCAACCAATCCTTCACTCATGGTATCACTTAAAGTGTGAAGAGACAAAGGTCTTCGCCTTGCTGATCCATAACTAGGACCTTCTTGACTTATAGGAGAGATATGCTTAATTTCTGGTAATCTTCTATAAGCAGAGAAAGATCTCCTATCATAAACAGAAGAATTATAAACAGTTAATTAATCAAAAAATTCAATGCAAACCTTACCATCTGGATTTTGAGTAATATGAGAATAGTCACTATTAGGGACTTCTTCAGCAACCTTTCTATGAGACACAACATCATTAAAAATTGATTTATCAGGAAAATTGATTTCATCCCATTTTATAGGCCTTCTAGTAGTAATTTTAGATTTAGTAAAATTAGTTTCAACCAGAATTGTTTCATTAGAAGAATCATATAATTTACATCTAGAATTTAAAGTAGTTAACAACTTATAATAAATCCTATAAGATAAGCATATAAGCTAAGATCAGTTTTCAAGGTATTTTCTTTTGTTACTTTTAATATTTTCTTTATGATTGCCTCCTCCATGGCCAGCTAAGATAATTTTCATATACATGCTAGCTTCATAATTTCTATATGATGTTCTTGTTTTATATCTGGATCTAATAAATTTATAATGAATTCTTATTATAGTTCTTTAATCTTTTATCACAAGTTTTGACTTGGTTTCGAGATGGTGGTACAGTCTGATAATACACTATTAATGGTAGCGATCATGGGGTATTGTATGTCCCTGTTAATGTTGAAGAAAGGGGAAGCTTGAAACCCTTGTTAGAACTGCTATCCATTAATATGTATATTATTAAGACAGGATCCATGTTTGAGTAAAAGTTTACCATACACCCGAAACTTAGGATAACTTTTTTAACAAAACTATAATACGTTTAATAGTATAACTTGGTCAGGTGCAAAGCTAGATCTGGATGGCCGTACGGACTACTGCCAGCCTATGGATCCTGTTATGGTATCAGAGCCTGATATTCTATAAGAACATGTAACAGATCTGATGAAAGCGAAGCATGGATAGTAAATTTTATCAAATTTATGAGTTTTGGTGAAAATAATATTAAAAGTACTAGATTGGAAGAGGTAGATATACCTCTTAATCTTGATTTGTTAAACAAATGGACTATCCCTAAAGTGGATAACAAAATTATTTATTTTGTTCCATGGTTTATAACTACTTATTTACCTGTATATATCAAAGTTATAGAAAGAACTTTTAAAGAAAGTGATGGCACTATAACTAAAGTCATCTATCCTCCTCAAGCTCCTTTTATTTTACCAAATAATACTAAGTTAACTTTATCAGCCTTTCAAAAGTTCATTCAAACAGATGTTGCGCAGATTATAATTCATGAGATTAATAATCTTATTTCTCAAAATACTTATTTGATCTTATATGATAAAGTTCTTGGAAAACATATTAGTTCTTTCGATAAAAAATTAAATGAATTAATTATTTTGGTAAAAGAATTTCAAAAATGTCCAAAAGAAGATAAACCTTCAACTTCAAAAATTTCTTTAAGTGTTCCTACTCATATTCAGCGTCCTATTGATACTGCTGATTTTAAAGTTAAATCCTTTCATGCTTTAGAAAATCTTCTTGACAGAAAATTGTCCGGTTTGTTTGAAATTGATTTCAAATGATTTTTCTGAATCAAATATTGCTAAGATTAAAAATCAACTCCTTGGTATTCAAGATCCGAATCGGGATGTTTCGGAAATAAATGCCCGAAGATTTAAAGCGGGTTACAATCAAAAGCAATGAATTATAGGAAAAGGGGGTTATGCAACTCTCCCTTCGATGATCACTTATTATTATCCTCCTCATACTCCCCAAGATGTATTAGTTGAAGAAAGAGTTGGGAATCAAACTAATACATAGTACAGTGGTAATGAGGTATTTGAATGGAATTTGGATGCCTTGACTATAATACAGGTTTACATTATAGTGCAAGGAATGTTGATGTATTCATCAATTTGTCGTCATACAAATCAAAATATTGATCATGCTATATGTAAACTGATTATAGCAGGATTTACAGGTCAACTCAGAGGATGGTGGGATAATTTCTTAACACCTTAAGAAAAGTATGCTATAACAAATGCATACAAAGAAGCAAGTTTGTGTACAAGTTTTTACTTTTAAATTTTTTCTCTCTAGTTTGCTCTCACTTGTAAATCTCTCTTGTGAGTAATAATAAAGAGTCTTTTGGATTGAATATCAGTGTTCAAGGTATTTTATTTTGTTACTTTTATTATTTTCTTTATGATTGCCGCATCCATGGCCGGCTAAGATAATTTTCATATCTATCTAGCTTCATAATTTCTGTATTATTTTCTTGTATTATATCTGGATCTAATCAATTTATAATGAATTCTTATTATAGTTCTTAAATCTTTTATCACAAGTTTTGACTTGGTTTCGAGATGGTGGTACAGTCTGATAATACACTATTAACGGTAGCGATCATGGGGTATTGTAAGTCCCTGTTAATGTTGAAGAAAGGGGAAGCTTGAAACCCTTGTTAGAACTGCTATCCATTAATATGTATATTATTAAGACATGATCCATGCTTGAGTAAATGTTTACCATACAGCCGAAACTTAGGATAAATTTTTTAACAAAACTATAATACGTTTAATAGTATAACTTGGTCAGGTGCAAAGCTAGATCTGGATGGCCGTGCGGACTACTGCCAGCCTATGGATCCTGTTATGGTATCAGAGCCTGATATTCTATAAGAACATGTAACAGATCTGATGAAAGCGAAGCATGGATGGTAAATTTTATCAAATTTATGAATTTTGGTGAAAATAATATTAAAAGTACTAGATTGGAAGAGGTAGATATACCTCTTAATCTTGATTTGTTAAACAAATGGACTATCCCTAAAGTGGATAACAAAATTATTTATTTTGTTCCATGGTTTATAACTACTTATTTACCTGTATATATCAAAGTTATAGAAAGAACTTTTAAAGAAAGTGATGGCACTATTACTAATGTCATCTATCCTCCTCAAGCTCCTTTTATTTTACCAAATAATACTAAGTTAACTTTATCAGCCTTTCAAATGTTCATTCAAACAGATGTTGCGCAGATTACAATTCATGAGATTAATAATCTTATTTCTCAAAATACTTATTTGATCTTATATGATAAAGTTCTTGGAGAACATATTAGTTCTTTCGATAAAAAATTAAATGAATTAATTATTTTGGTAAAAGAATTTCAAAAATGTCCAAAAGAAGATAAACCTTCAACTTCAAAAATTTCTTTAAGTGTTCCTACTCATATTCAGCGTCCTATTGATACTGCTGATTTAAAAGTTAAATCCTTTCATGATTTAGAAAATCTTCTTGACAGAAAATTGTCCGGTTTGTGTTTGAAATTGATTTCAAATGATTTTTCTGAATCAAATATTGCTAAGATTAAAAATCAACTCCTTGGTATTCAAGATCCGAATCAGGATGTTTCGGAAATAAATGCCCGAAGATTTAAAGCGGGTTACAATCAAAAGCAATGAATTATAGGAAAAGGGGGTTATGCAACTCTCCCTTCGATGATCACTTATTATTATCCTCCTCATACTCCCCAAGATGTATTAGTTGAAGAAAGAGTTGGGAATCAAACTAATACATAGTACAGTGGTAATGAGGTATTTGAATGGAATTTGGATGCCATGACTGAAATACAGGTTTACATTATAGTACAAGGAATGTTGATGTATTCATCAATTTGTCGTCATACAAATCAGAATATTGATCATGCTATATGTAAAATGATTATAGCAGGATTTACAGGTCAACTCAGAGGATGGTGGGATAATTTCTTAACACCTTAAGAAAAGTATGCTATAACAAATGCATACAAAGAAGCAAGTTTGTGTACAAGTTTTTACTTTTAAATTTTCTCTCTCTAGTTTGCTCTCACTTGTAAATCTCTCTTGTGAGTAATAATAAAGAGTCTTTTGGATTGAAGATCAGTGTTTAAGGTATTTTATTTTGTTACTTTTATTATTTTCTTTATGATTGCCGCATCCATGGCCGGCTAAGATAATTTTCATATCTATGTAGCTTCATAATTTCTGTATGATTTTCTTGTATTATATCTGGATCTAATCAATTTATAATGAATTCTTATTATAGTTCTTAAATCTTTTATCACAAGTTTTTACTTAGTTTCGAGATGGTGGGACAGTCTAATAACACATTATTAATGGTAGCGAGCATGTGGTATTGTAAGTTCCAGTTAATGTTGAAGAAATGGGCAGCCTGAAACCCTTTTTAGAACTGCTATCTATTAATATGTATATTATTAAGACAAGCTCTATTCTTGAGTAAAAGTTTACCATACAACCGAAACATAGGATAAATTTTTTAACAAAACTATAATATGTTTCAAAGTATAACTTGGTCATGTGCAAAGCTATATGTGGATGGCCGTGCGGACTACCGCCTTCCCTATGGATCCTGTTAGAGGTTTTTGAAGAAGCCATTTCTAAAATCTTATTTCGAAGATTTTCATGTGAAACATCTTTTAAAAGTTCAATAACGTTTTTTGAAGAAATCATTTTAAAAGTTAATTCTTCAAAACATTGATGCAATTTATCTAAATAAGAATCTTCCATCTGGGATTGCAATTTATAAAATTCATCTTGCCCACAAGAACAATTATCACCTGGAAAATTAGCACATTTGTTAGTAGTAATCTCAACCCTATTATCAGTACTATAATCTGAAGAATTACCAGAAGAAGAATGAAGAAAAAACTTTTGAAAATTTCAACAAGAACGCTAGTTCTTATTCTTTACAAGAAGTCTTTTCTAGACTTGAAAAGAAAGGATAAGGTGTTGTAAGAGATACTTCTCTTTATGATTGAAAACATGAGGTTGAAAACCTTAAAAAAGAAATTAAATCTTTAATACAAAATCAGTTGATTAATAATCATCGTATTTCTCAACTTGAAAATGATATTCCTGTTTCTGATAAAGGTAAAGTTGTTATAGATGAAGATATTAATGAATCTCTTAGTCCTAAATTTCTGGGAATGATGCAAATTGTTACCGCTCATCGTTTGTATATAAAGTGCACCATTCTAATAAATAATGATTTCAAAATTACAAGTATTGCTATGATTGATAGTTGTGCTGATGTGAGTTGTATTCAGGAAGGATTAATTCCTTCAAGATTTTTTGGAAAAAGCAACTCATATTGTTAAATCTGCTTCTAATCATGCTTTAGACATAAAATATGAATGGTCTTATACTTGCATTTGCAAGAGTAAGGTTTGTATTCCTCACTTTTTCTTTCTGGTTAAAAATAAATTATATCCGCCTATTATACTTGGTACACCATTTATTATTGCTATTTATCCCTTTTCAAATTTAAAGGCAAAAGGATTTTCATCAAATTATAATGGTAATACCATTAATTTTGATTTTATAACTGAACCAGTTACTAGAGATATTAAATCTTTAATTCATTTAAAACAAAAGCATATTGAGTCTTTACAAATGGAAATTTATAGTCTGAATATTTCAGAATCTTTACAATCTTCTAATGTTCAAGAAAAAATTAAACTGATTTCTAGAAAAATAGCAGCTGATATTTGTGCAGATCGTCCAAATGTTTTTTGGGACAGGAAAAAGCATATTGTGACTTTGCCTTATGAAGATTCTTTTTCTGAATCAAATATTCCTACAAAATCTCGCCCCTGTCAAATGAATGCGAAGTTAGTCAATTTCTGTAAAAAAGAAATTGATAATTTATAACAAAAGGGCCTTATAAAACCCTCTAAATCTCCATGGCCTTGTACTGCCTTTTATGTTAATAACGCTGGAGAACAAGAAAGAGGTGTTCCCAGGTTAGTAATAAATTATAAACCTTTGAACAAAGTTTTAAAATGGATAAGATATCCCATTCCAAGTAAGAAAGATCTTCTTTCCAGACTATACGATGCCAATATATTTTCAAAATTTCATTTAAAATCAGGATATTGGCAAATTATGATTTTTAAAGAACATACTTATAAAACTGCGTTTAATGTTCCATTTGGACAATACGAATGGAACGTTATGCCTTTTGGCTTGAAAAACGCTCCTTCTGAATTTCAGAAAATTATGAATGATCCTTATATGGATTTCATAATTGTTTATATTGATGATATTCTTATTTATTCTTAAACTTTAGAATCTCATATTAAGCATCTTGATATTTTGAAGAACATTGTTATTCAGAATGGTTTGGTTATATCTAAAACCAAAATGAGTCTTTTTCGAACAGATGTAAGATTTTGGGTTCACCAAATTTGTCAAGGGAGAATCACTCTTATTCAGAGATCCATCGATTTTGCATCACAATTTCCTGATGAAATTACTGACAAAACAATGCTACAAAGATTTTTGGGCAGTTTAAATTGTATTTCCCCATTTTATAAAAATTTATCTAAAGATCTTGCTCCTTTGACTGACAGGTTAAAGAAAGGTAAAATGTTACCTTATAATGATCTTACTAATTTGGTTAAATCCATCAAGCAAAGGGTTAAATATTTGCCTTGTCTTACCCTAGCAAATCCAAATTGGATTAAGATTGTTGAAATTGATGCTTCTAATATTGGTTATGGCGGAATCTTAAAGCAAATTAATCCCCATGACAAAATTGAATATCGTATTATATTTCATTCGGGCAAATGGTCTGAATCTCAGCGCAAATATGCGACTGTTGCTCATGAAATGCCTTGTATTCTTAAATGTGTTTTAAAATTTAAAGATGATTTATAGAATCAGAAATTCATTATAAGAACTGATGCTCAATCAGTTAAATTTATGTTTGACAAAGATTATAAACATGATATTTCGAAGTTAATGTTTGCCAGGTGGCGAGCACAATTCGCTCCCTTCGACTTCGAAATTCAGTATAAAAAGGGAACTGATAATTCACTTCCTGATTTCTTATCGAGAGAATTCTTGAAATAATAATTTCTTTGTCTACTATGTCCACTTATCAGTATTTTCTTGGCGACAAACATCTTATTACAATTTTAAGAGTTTTACCTCTGAACGGTGATTTAAATGAAAAAATCATAGTTATAATTATCGAAGATTTAGTCATGGATTTTTTTATACAAGGGTCACTATTTTCTGACCTTTCTTTCGCTAATAATGATTGGGAACTCGATGTTTCTAGATATTTCTCAGATTTGTACTAATCTGTTTCTTCCATTTTGCAGCATGGGAGGCACTGATCCTCCGCCATGGTCACAAGTACGTGGTCGTGGAGTAAAAAACCGCGGAAGAGGAAGATCATCCTCTTTTTCACAACAATCAAGGTCGTCATACGACTCTTCCTTTCCTATTATACAACTAGGAAGCAAAACTTTGATTAAATCAAAGATTGACGAAGCTTCTTCATCAGCTTCATCTTCCATAAATCTTAAGGATATTCCTAAAGATAGTTCATTATATCAACAAATTCAGGCATATTTGCATGAAAAAGAGCATGGTAATACCTATGCCTCATTAGCCAGAGAAACTGACCCAGTCAGTATCCCCGAAAAAACGGCAACAAAAGAAATTATATTTCTTTTAGAAAACTCTAATATTCAGAGAAGCAATGAGCCTTGGAATATACTCCAAAGGAACATAACAAAGGGATTATATTTCCCTTGAGAGGCTTATAAGACTCGAACATATTATGAGTCTATTCTAAAGTATACTGGAAGTGCAGAATTTAAGCATTTCATCTGTGATTTTGATAAGAATGTTTATAATTTTTCCAAAATCATTATTAAGCAGATTATATCTACAGAAGAATGGGGTATATCCACGATGCAGAAGAGACAGGTTTCAGTGAATGATATTAACATGAATTTCACATACTAGGATTATATCCTGGCCTTTCACAAAATATTTTATTATAATAATAGTAAACTTAAGCACATATGGTTTTTAAAAGTATGTGCTCAAGTTTTCACTAATAATTTACCAAAATGGTTTATAAACTGGTGGTCTATTGATGGCCCAACAGTAAAGATTTTACCCCATTATTTTTATACTTTATTTAAACAATGGGCAAAAGTTTCTCCGTTTCTAACAGATTTATTTTTGCAAGATCATATGTCAAATATTGAGAAAATTGATTAGATGTATTTCTTTATAGAGTTTTCTATTCCATGGATCCCTAAATGGATTCCAGAAGTGGCTTATACCCAATTGAAAACATTTCCTACCTATATCGTAAATATTTTACGAATTTTTGGGACAAGTTAAACAGACTAGACCCGGCAAGTGGGCAGTTATATGGGCAAAAATTATTGGACCTTATCACCAACACTATTAAACATATCAGAACTCTTCTCCAAAGAGTATTTCCACCGGGAGTTCGATCAAGCATATTGTCAGAAGAATATCCATTCATGATGGAAATAAAGAAAAAATGATAAATAATTATCTAGAAGAAATTAAAAAGAATTTGTTAACAAATATTGCTGAGTTTGATAAATCAAACACTTCCTTGAGGAATTAACAAAGTGATGCACAATCGGTCGATCAAGATGTTGAATTATCAGAAGGACCGTTGCAGGAGGTAGAGGACTTTCTTTGTTGAAACCAATTTTATTAAATCTAAAATTACTACTAGAAGGCCTATTAAATGGGATGAAGTTAATTTTCCCGATAAATGGATTTTAAATGATGTTGTGTCTTAGAGACAAGTTGCCGAAGAAGTCACTAATAGTGACTATTCTCATATTACTCAAAATCCAGATGGTAAGATTTGTATTGAGTTTACTGATAATTATTCTGTTTATAATTCTCCTGTTTATAATAGGAGATCTTTTTCTGGTTATAGAAGGTTACCAGAAATTCAACATATTTCTCCTATAAGTTATGAAGGTCCTAGCTATGGATCAGCAAGGCGAAGACCTTTGTCTCTTCACACTCTAAGTGATAATATGAGTGACGGATTGGTCGAAAGGGAAAGGAAAGACCCTAAAACAAATATTGTTCATGCAACCGATAAGTTGTCAGATTTGGATCCAACTCAGTCAGAGATGGATTTCACTGTTGATAAATCAACAGATCTCAACGAAATTTAATGATGATGAGTCAACAATAGGATTTCAGTCCAGGATCCTTGGCTCGAAAAGATATTCAAAAAGAATTTTATAACAAAAAATGGAACCAGTTTAGAACTTAGTTTTTTGAGACTTATAGTTAAGACGATTTAAATAATATTTCTCAAGAGTTTTATGAAACTTGTGCTTTGCATAAAAAAATATTTATTTTGTTCCATGGTTTATAACTACTTATTTACCCTTATATATCAATGTTATAGAAAGAACTTTTAAAGAAAGTGAGGCACTATTACTAAATCCATCTATCCTACTCAAGCTCCTTTTATTTTACCAAATAATACTGGTTTAACTTTTTCAGCCTTTCAAAAGTTCATTCAAACAAATGTTGCCTAGATTAATATTCATGAGATTAATAATCTTATTGCTCAAAATAATTATTTGAGCTTATATGTTAAAGTTCTTGGAGAAATATCAGTTCTTTAGATAAAAAATTAGATGAATTAATAATTTTGGTAAAAGAATTTCAAAAATGTCCAAAAGAAGATAAACCTTCAACTTCAAAAATTTCTTTAAGTGTTCCTACTAATATTCAGCATCCTATTGATACTGCTGATTTGAAAATTAAATCCTTGCATGATTTAGAAATTCTTCTTGACAAAAAATTGTCCGATTTGAGTTCGAAACCAATTTCAAATGATTTTTCTGAATCAAATATTGCTAAGATTGAAAATCAACTTCTGGTATTTAAGATTCGAATCAAGATGTTTTGGAAATAAATGCCCGAAGATTTAAAGCGGGTTATAATCAAAAGCAAAGAATTATAGGAAAAGGGGGTTATGCAACTCTCCCTTTGATGATGAATTATTATTATCCTCGTCGTACTCCCAAAGATGTGTTAGTTGAAGAAAGAGATTGGAATCAAACTAATACATCTTACAGTGGTAATGAGGTATATGAATGGAATTTGGATGCCTTGACTGAAAGATATGTTTCCATTATAGTATATCGAATGTTGATGTATTCATCAATTTGTCGTCATACAAATCAGAATACTGATCATGCTATATGTAAAATGATTATAGCAGGATTTACAGGTCAACTCAGAGGATGGTGGGATAATTTCTTAACACCTGAAGAAAAGTATTCTATAAGAAATGCATACAAAGAAGAATTTAAAAGAGAAATAGTTACTGGTGAAGATGGAAAGCCAGTAGAAAAGATTACAACTCAAAAGGTTGAAGATGCAGTTTATACGCTTGTTCTTACTATTTTAGAACATTTTAATGGAAGATTTTCCAACCAAAATGAGACTATTCGAACTTTATTAAATGGAATTAAATGTAACCATTTGGGATATTTTCAATGGTAGAAGGACACATTCATGAGTAGAGTTATGGATCTACCTGAAAGTAAGTCGTGTTATTGTAAGAATAGATTCATTGATGGTCTTTCTTCATTATTCTCTGAAAGAGTTAAGAAAGTTCTAAAAGGATGGTCTTCCTCTTTCGCGGTTTTTTCCTCCACGACCACGTACTTGTGACCATGGCTGAAGATCTCAACTAAATTTGATGATGATGAGTCAACAATTGGATTTCAGTCCAGGATCCCTGGCTCAAAAACATATTCAAAAAGAATTTTATAATAAAAAATGGAACCAGATTAGACCATGGTTTTTTTAAACTTATAATCAAGACGATTTAAATAATATTTCTCAAGAGTTTTATGAAACTTGTGCTTTGCATAAAAAAATTATTTATTTTGTTCCATGGTTTATAACCACTTATTTGCCTTTATATATCAAAGTTATAGAAAGAACGTTTAAAGAAAGTGATGGCACTATTACTAAGGCCATCTATCCTCCTCAAGCTCCTTTTATTTTACCAAATAAAACTGGGTTAACTTTTTCAGCCTTTCAAAAGTTTATTCAAACTGATGTTGCCCATATTACTATTCATGAGATTAATAATCTTATTTCTCAAAATAATTATTTGAGCTTATATGTTAAAGTTCATGGAGAACATATCAGTTCTTTAGATAAAAAATTAGATGAATTAATTATTTTGGTAAAATAATTTTAAAAATATCCAAAAGAAAATAAACCTTCAACTTCAAAAATTTCTTTAAGTGTTCCTACTCATATTCAGCGCCCTATTGATACTGCTGATTTTAAAATTAAATCCTTTCATGATTTAGAAAATCTTCTCGACAGAAAATTGTGTGGTTTGAGTTCGAAACCGATATCAAATGATTTTTTTTGAATCAAATATTGCTAAGATTGAAAATTAACTCCTTGGTATTCAAGATCCGAATCAGGATGTTTCAGAAATAAATGCCCGAAGATTTAAAGCGGGTTATAATCAAAAGCTAAAAATTAAAGGAAAAGGGGTTATGCAACTCTCCCTTCAATGATGACTTATTATTATCCTCGTCCTACTCCCCAAGATGTGTTAGTTGAAGAAAGAGATTGGAATCAAACTAAGACATCTTACAATGGTAATGAGGTATATGAATGGAATTTGGATGCCTTGACTGAAAGATAGGTTTCCATTATAGTACACCGAATGTTGATGTATTCATCAATTTATCATCATACAAATCAGAATACTGATCATGCTATATGTAAAATGATTATAGCAGGATTTACAGGTCAACTCAGAGGATGGTGGGATAATTTCTTAACACTTGAGGAAAAGTATGCTATAACAAATGCATACAAAGAAGAAGATAAAAGAAAACTAGTTACTGGTGAAGATGGAAAACCAGTAGAAAAGATTACAACTCAAAAGGTTGAAGATGCAGTTTATACATGTAACGACCTGTTAAGTCATTTTCGAGCAGTCAAATTTTTTTTGATAAAAACTGACTGGGTCGACGGACCGTGATGGACTCCGTCATCCCACACTTGTGTAATTCTCCTGCTGCTCTCCTCGTTACCCTTGACGACAGGTAGGACGAACCGTCATAGGCACGACGGTCCGTCGAGCGTCTTCGTGCCAAAACACTTCAACTCTGAAATCTTAGTACTGAGATCGACTCTCTGAACTTTGCGACGGAACTGCAGCACGCACCGTCGTAGATACGACGGACCGTCACAAACCCCTTTACTGAATTTGACTCTCTGAACTTTGTGACGGATCTGCAGGACGAACCGTCGCAGGTACGATGGGCCGTCATGAGCTGTGTAACCTCAACTGGGTCGGATATCTGCTAAAAGTTTTAATGGGGGTGTTTTGGACTTTTCATGACAAATTTTATGAAATTAGTGGGGTAAGTTTAATAATTTATTTACTTGGGGGTTAAAGGAGATAACATTAAAATAAATAATGGGTTACTTTTATTATAATGAATTATATGATAATTAGGGTAAAAGAACAAGAATCTGGAGAAGGAAAAATAAAAAAAACAGAGAGAGGGAGAACGAGCGAGAAAATAGAGAAGCGAAGAGGAAAGCAAAGGCATTGAGAAGTAACTTTCTTGATCGCGATTCTTCGGTGGAGGTAGGTTATGATTATTTCTATGTGATAGATAAACTCTAAATGGCAATTGATATGTATTGGGTGGTATTATAAAGTCTTCTATATGCTTAATTGTGTGGTAGCATGATGTGATTATGTAATTGTGATGGATTAGAATGATGAGGCTGTTGAATCTTAAACCTTAAATCCTCTCTGTTAAGATGATGCCTTGACATAAAAGAGGCTTGATGAACTAAAGCAATGAGATAAATGGATCGGGTGTCATGTTCCGACACGTAGTATTAAGGGATCGGGTGTCACGTTCCGACACGTAGTATTAGGGGATCAGGTGTCAAGTTCCGACACATAGTATTAGGGGATCAGAGTGTCACGTTCCGACACGGTAGTAATAATGGATTTGAGTGTCACGTTCCGACACGTAGTAGTAGGGGATCGGAGTGTCACGTTCCGACACGTAGTAGTAGGTGATCAGAGTGTCACGTTTCGACACAATAAGAATAAAGAGAAGTAATCTTGAATTATGTTAATATACTCAAATTCAAAGAACCTATTTCCCAAATGAGTATGGTGTGGAGGCTTGAGTCCTCATAGGTGTGCTTGGTGTTGTTGCCAATGGTTCTAGTACTTGTTTTTGTCACCTGTTGAGTATTGTAGTTGATTTTATATTATTATTCGATATATATTGCTTTCTATTTTGAGTTTACCGATGATACCTACTCAGTACGTGTTCCTTGTACTGAACCCTACTTGTATTTTTCTTTTTTTTATTTGTGGAGTGCAGCAAACGTACCATCGACTTCGACTAGTCCGCAACTCTAGCCAGTCTCCAGCATATCAGATTTCAGGGTGAGCTATTATTCCTAGCTCGGACTGGATTCTCTCCTTCACGTCTTGATGTCTTGAAGTTCGGACATGGACCATCTCTTTTACTTATTTTAGCTTCTTAAATACTCTTAGATTTAGAAATTTGAGGATAGATGTCCTTGGTGTGATGACTTCCAGATTTTGGGGATAATAGTTGATAAACTTCTAGAAGCTTATTTATTGGTTATATTAATAAGATTTTGAGTCTTTCGCATTATACTTTGTTCGCTATGGTTGAAATATTGGTGAATGTTGGTGTTTAGAATTGTTGGTTTGCTCACATAGTTGGATAAGTGTGGGTGCCACTCGCGGCTCGTTTTGGGTCGTGACAAACTTGGTATCAGAGCATTAGGTTCGTTGGTCTCATCACACAAGAACGAGTATAGTAGAGTCTTGAGGAACGGTAGGGGGACACCTTTACTTTTCTTTGAGAGGCTATAGGACTTTAGGAAAATTCCATTCCTTCTTTCTTTCATGCTATTACTTGGATCCAATTGGTATCTAGGTGATACAAATTGGTATCAGACATCCTCACTCTATTTCGCAGATGGTTAGAACTAGAGCATCAACTGTGCCAACACCAACACCGGCAAGACAGGATGCGTCTGAGCCAGCCACTGGGGCTGTAGCTCGAAGAGGAGCAGTGGCAAGAGGCCGTGGTAGAGGTCACGGGAGTACGTCCTCTAGAGGTAGTGGACAAACACCTGGTCCAGCTAGTACTAGGGCGGTGACTCATCCACCGACTGATGAGGCATTAAGAGAGGGTGAGGAAGGGGAAAATGAGCAAGTGCAAGATGAGGAATTACAACCCCAACCTACCCCAGAGATGATTAACCAGCTTATTACCAATCTTAGCGGGTTATCTGATCAGGGCAAGACACCTCCAGTATTTTCTGCACCAGCACCTTAGGTTCCGGGAGTACAACATGCAACTGTTATGGCTCCCCACATGGATGCCTCATTGGAAGTAGGCACGTTTCCTCGATTGACTACAGGACCTATAATGACGAGTAATCAGCATGAAATTATCACTAAATTCTTGAAGTTGAAACCTCCGTCTTCAAGGGTGCTGAATCTGAGGATGCCTATGATTTTCTTGTCTATTGTCATGAGCTGCTACATAAGATGGACATAGTAGAACGATTCGGTGTTGAGTTTGTGACCTATTAGTTTCAGGGGAATGCCAAAATGTGGTGGCGGTCGTATGTTGAGTGTCAACCAGCACAGACACCACCTATGACTTGGGCATCATTCTCTAGCTTATTTATGGAGAAGTATATACCCCGGACCTTGAGGGATAGGAGGAGAGATGAGTTCCTGAGCCTAGAGCAAGGAAGGATGTCTGTTACTGCTTATGAGACCAAATTTCGTGCACTATCCAGGTATGCTACCCAGCTTTGCTTCGGTCCACAAGAGTGGATTCGCCGTTTTGTGAAAGAATTGAGGTCAGATTTGCAGATCCCAGCCATACAGGTAGCTGCTGCAGCAAAATCCTTTCAGGAAGTGGTTGATTTTGTGATAGAGGTGGAGGGGGTGAAGCCAGATGACTTCACCATGGCGTCGACATCTAAGAAGTTTCGTAAGGGAGGTGAGTTTAGCGGTTCTTACTCCAGAGGGCAGAGTTCAGGAGGTTACCCTGCCCGACCTATTCAGTCTTTACTGCAGGCTGTAGCTGGGGGTCCATCGCAGACCAGTCAACATTTCTCTGAGTTTGGAGGTTATCCCCAGACTTTGTCGTTCTCACAGAGACCTATGCTTGACTCCAGATACTGTAATGGATGTGGGGAGACTGGACATATTAGGAGATATTGTCCAAAACAGAGTTACAGACCCCCAATAGTCAGAGGTAGAGGTGGTCATCGAAGAGGCCGCCATTCTGGAGGACGTGGTGGCCAAGGTAATGGTGGTCACCAAATCAGCCGGGGTAGAGGGCAAGCTGGAGCTAGTGCAGCGCAACATGGTAAGGGCAACGGGAAGACAGGTGATAGGGCCCATTGTTATGCTTTCCTCGGGAGGTCTGAAGCAGAGAAATCTGATGTTGTTATCACAGGTAATCTTTTGGTTTGTGATTGCATGGCTTCTGTATTATTTGATCCTGGATCCACATTTTCATATATATCTTCCTCATTTGCTAATGGTCTTGATTTACATAGTGATTTTCTTGACATGCCTATTCGTGTCTCTACTCCTGTGGGTGAGTCGGTGATAGTTGAGAAGGTGTATAGGTCTTGTCTTGTGACTTTTGTGGGGAGCAATACTCAGGTGGACTTGATTATTCAAGAAATGGTTGATTTCGATGTAATTCTGGGTATGACTTGGGTTTCTCCAAATTTTGCAATCTTAGATTGTAATGCTAAAACTGTGACATTGGCCAAGCCTTAGACAGATCCGCTAGTGTGTGAGGGTGACTACACTTCCACTCCAGTTCATATCATCTCCTTTCTTCGTGCTAAGAGAATGGTTAGTAAGGGTTGTTTATCTTTCTTGGCACATCTCAGGGATGATACTTCCCAAGTACCTTCGATTGAGTCTGTATCGATAGTCCGTGAGTTTTTGGATGTGTTTCCCGCAGACCTTCTTGGTATGCCACCGGATAGGGATATTGATTTTTGTATTGATCTGGAGCCGGGTACTCGCCCCATTTCCATTCCCCCATATAGAATGGCTCCAGATGAGTTAAGGGAGTTAAAGGCCCAACTTCAGGAGTTTTTAGGTAAAGGTTTTATTAGGCCAAGTGCATCCCCCTGGGGTGCTCCTATTATATTTGTAAAGAAGAAGGATGGATGTTTCCGGATGTGCATAGACTACAGGCAATTGAATAAGGTAACTATTAAGAACAAGTATCCCCGTCCTCGCATTAATGATTTGTTCGATTAGTTACAAGGTGCTTGTACCTTCACAAAAATTGATTTGAGATCTGGTTATCATTAATTGAAAATACGGGCAACAGATGTGCCAAAGACTGCTTTTCGAACCAAGTATGGGCATTATGAATTCTTAGTAATGTCTTTTGGGCTTACGAATGCCCCTGCTACTTTCATGAGCCTGATGGACGGGATTTTAAAGCCATATCTTGATCTGTTTGTCATTGTGTTCATTGATGATATACTGATATACTCAAAGAGCAGGAAAGAACATGAGGAATATTTAAGAATTGTATTGGAAGTATTAAGGGAGAAAAGGCTTTATGCTAAATTCTCCAAGTGTGAGTTTTGGCTAGATTCAGTGTCCTTCTTGGGGCACGTGGTTTTTATGGATGGAGTGATGGTGGATCCTTCTAAGATTGAAGCAGTGAAGAGTTGGGTAAGACCTACTAATGTTACAGAGGTAAGGATCTTTGTTGGTTTAGCTAGCTACTACCATCGATTTGTCATGGGTTTTTCTTCTGTTGCTTCCCAATTGAAAAATTTGACTAAGCAGAGTGTTCCATTTGTATGGTCGGACGAATGTGAAGAAAACTTTCAGAAACTCAAGACCTTGTTGACTACTGCACCAATTCTTACCTTGCCAGTGGAAGGTAAGAATTTTATTGATTATTGTTATGCATCTTATTCTGGGTTGGGTGCAGTGCTAATGCAAGAGAGGAAGGTAATTGCTTATGCTTCAAGGAAATTATAAGTGCATTAACGTAACTATCCGACCCATGATTTGGAGTTGGCTGCAGTCGTGTTTGCATTAAAGCAATGAAGACATTATCTATATGGGGTTAAGTGTGAAGTCTATACAGATCATCGTAGTTTACAGTATGTCATTACTTAGAAAGATTTGAATTTAAGATAGAGGAGGTGGACGGAACTACTGAAGGACTATGATATCACTATTTTGTATCACCCAGGAAAAGCTAATGTTGTGGCAGATGCTTTAAGTAGAAAAGCGGGGAGCATGGGAAGTCTAGCTCACTTACAGGTTTCTAGACGCCCATTGGCGAGAGAGGTTCAGACTCTGGCTAATGACTTTATGAGGCTGGAAGTACTAGAGAAAGGAGGATTTTCGGCCTATGTGGAGGCAAGATTTTCTTTTCTTGACAAGATTAAGGGAAAACAGTTTACTCATGAGAAACTGATCCGGATTCGAGAAATGGTATTGCGAGGAGAGGCTAAAGAAGCAAAAATTGATGAGGAAGGCGTTTTGAGAATTAAGGGAAGGGTATGTGTGCCCCGCGTCGATAATTTGATTCACACTATTCTTACAGAGGCTCATAGCTCAAGGTAATCTATACATCCTGGTGCAACCAAGATGTATCGTGACCTAAACCAACATTTTTGGTGGTATAGGATGAAGCTTGACATTGTTAATTTTGTTGCCCTATGCCCGAATTGTCAGCAGGTAAAGTATGAACATCAGAGGCCCGGAGGAACACTTCAGAGAATGCCCATTCCAGAATGGAAATGGGAAAGAATTGCAATGGATTTTGTGGTTGGTCTTCCAAAGACATTGGGTAAGTTTGATTCTATTTGGGTAATTCTTGACAGGCTAACTAAGTCTGCTCACTTCATTCCGCTTAAGGTGACTTACAATGCAGAGAAGTTAGCCAAACTCTATATCTCAGAAATTGTTTGATTAAACGGAGTTCCACTTTCCATCATATCAGATAGAAGTACGCAATTTACTTCTATGTTTTGGAGAACATTGAATGCTAAATTAGGTACTAGGTTGGATCTTAGTACTGCATTTCACCCTCAGACCGATGGTCAATCTGAGCGAACGATTCAGGTTTTGGAGGATATGCTTCGTGCATGTGTGATAGAATTCGGTGGTCATTGGGATCACTTCTTACCCTTAGCAGAGTTTTCATACAATAATAGCTATCACTCAAGTATTGATATGGCCCCATTCGAGGCATTGTATGGGAGGAGATGTTGGTCTCCCATTGGTTGGTTTGATGCATTTGAGGTGAGACCATGGGGTACCAATATTTTGAGGGAATCGTTAGATAATGTGAAATTCATTCAGGAGAAGCTTCTAGCAGCTCAGAACAGGCAGAAAGAATATGCAGATCGAAAGGTTAGGGACTTGGATTTTATGGAGGGTGAACAAGTCTTGCTGAAGGTTTCACCCATGAAAGGGGTGATGCAGTTTGGTAAGCGAGGTAATCTTAGTCCGAGGTAGATTGGTCCATTTGAAGTTCTGAAGCGCGTGGTGGAGGTGGCTTATGAATTGGCATTACCTCCAGGTTTCTCAGGAGTGCACCCGGTTTTTGATGTGTCTATGCTGAAAAGATACCATGGTGATGGAAAGTACATTATTCGTTGGGATTCAGTTCTTCTTGATGAGAATTTGTCTTATGAGGAGGAGCCTGTGGCTATTCTAGATAGAGAAACCCGCAAGTTGAGATCAAGGGAGATTGCATCCATCAAGGTTCGATGGAAGAATCGGCTAGTTGAAGAGTCCACTTGGGAGAAGGAGGCTTATATGCAAGAAAGGTACCCACATCTTTTTACTGATTCAGGTACTCTTTCTCGCCCTTGTTTTTCTTCTTGTGATCGTTCGAGGACGAACGATGGGTAAATTGGTATCTATTGTGAAGACCGGTTTAGTCGTTTCGAGCAGTAGAATTTTTTTTAATAAAAACTGACAAGGTCAACGGATCAAGTGACGGACCGTCATGGTCTCGACGGACCGTGATGGACTCCGTCGTCCCACACTTGTGTAATTCTCCTGCTTCTCTCCTCGTTAACCTCGACGACAGGTAGGACGAACCGTCATAGGCACGACGGTCCGTCGAGCGTCTTCGTGCCAAGACACTTCAACTCTGAAATCTGGGTACTGAGATCGACTCTCTGAACTTTGCGACGGAACTGCAGCACGGACCGTCGTAGATACGACGGACCGTAACAAACCCCTTTACTGAATTTGACTCTTTGAACTTTGTGACGGATATGCAGGACGGACCGTCGCAAGTACGATGGGCCATCACGAGCTGGGTAACCCCAACTAGGTCGGATTTCTGCTAAAAGTTTTAAAAGGGGTGTTTTAGATTGTTCATGACAAACTTTATGAAATTTGTGGGGTAAGTTTATTAATTTATTTACTTGGGGGTTAAAGGAGATAACTTTAAAATAAATAATGGGTTACTTTTATCATAATGAATTATATGATAATTAGGGTAAAAGAAAAAGAATCTGGAGAAGGAAAAATAAAAAGAACACAGAGAGGGAGAACGAGCGAGAAAGAGGTAGGTTATGGTTATTTCTATGTGATAGATAAACTCTAAATAGCAATTGATATGTATTGGGTGGTATTGTAAAGTCTTCTATATGCTTAATTGTGTGGTTGCATGATGTGATTATGTAATTGTGATGGATTAGAATGATGAGGTTGTTGAATCTTAAACCTTAAATCCTCTCTGTTAAGATGATGCATTAGACATAAAAGAGGCTTGATGAACTAAAACAATGAGATAAATGGATCGGGTGTCACGTTTTGACACGTAGTATTAGGGGATCGGGTGTCATGTTCCGACACGTAGTATTAGGGGATCGGGTGTCACGTTCCGACACGTAGATTAGGGGATCGGAGTGTCACGTTTGGACAGGGTAGTAATAATTGATCAGAGTGTCACGTTCCGACACGTAGTAGTAGGGGGTCGGAGTGTCGCGTTCCGACACGTAGTAGTAGGGGATCGGAGTATCACGTTCCGACACAATAAGAATAAAGATAAGTAATCTTGAATTATGTTAATATACTTAAATTCAAAGAACCTATTTCCCAAATGAGTATGGTGTGGAGGCTTGAGTCCTTATAGGTGGCTTGGTGTTGTTGCCGATGGTTCTTGTACTTGTTGTCACCTGTTGAGTATTGTAGTTGATTTTATATTATTATTCGATATATATTGCTTTCTATCTTTAGTTGGCCGATGATACCTACTCAATACGTGTTCCTTGTACTAACCCCTACTTGTATTTTTCTTTTTGTTATTTGTGGAGTGCAGCAAACGTACCATCGACTTTGACTCGTCCGCAACTCTAGCCAGGCTCTAGTATATAAGATTTCAGGGTGAGCTTTTATTCCTAGCTCGGATGGATTCTCTCCTTCACGTCTTGATGTTTTGAAGTTCGTACATGGACCATCTCTTTTAATTATTTTAGCTTCTTAAATAATCTTAGATTTAGAAATTTGAGGATAGATGTTCTTGGTGTGATGACTTCCAGATTTTTGGGATAATAGTTGATAAACTTTTAGAAGCTTATTTATTGGTTATATTAATAAGATTTTTAGTTTTCCGCATTATACTTTGTTCATTATGGTTGAAATATTGGTGAATGTTGGGGTTTAGAATTGTTGGTTCGCTCACATAGTAGGATAAGTGTGGGTGCCACTCGCGGCTCGTTTTGGGTCGTGAAAATACGCTTATTCTTACTATTTTGGAACATTTTAATGGAAGATTTTTCAATCAAAATGAGACTATTTGAACGTTATTAAACGGGCTTAAATGCAACTATTTGGGATATTTTCGATGGTATAAGGACACTTTCATGAGTAGAGTTATGGATCTACTTAAAAGTAAGTCAAGTGATTGCAAGAATAGATTAATCGATGGTCTTCCTTCATTATTCTCTGAAAGAGTTAAGAATGTTTTAAGAGGAGATCGACCAGATATCTCGTATGATACATTAACTTATTGAAAGTTAATAGGGATTTGTACTCAAGAAGGATTAAATCTTTGTAATGAGCTTAAGTTGGCTCAACAAATAAAAAGGACTCAAATGCCTGAAAGGTCTCAATTGGGAGATTTTTGTACACAGCTTGGAATAGAAGGACCGTCTAGTTCTAAACAAAAGACATGTCAAACAGAAAAAGATGCATAAAAGAAGGCATCGTTCAAAACGATACAAGGAAAAGAAAGAAGAAAAGAAAGCTCATAGAAAGGCAACAAGGTTTGCCAGAAATTTCTCCAAAAGAGATTTGAAAAACATTAAATGTTACAAGTGTGGACGATTTGGTCATTTTGCAACAAATTGCAACACAGATAAGTTTAAAGTCTTGGAGTTGGATGAACCTACTCAAGATAAATTATATGAGCTACTATATGAATCTGATTCAGATTCCAATTCTTCTCGTAATTCTTCAGATTATAGTACTGATAATAATGTTGTTATTACTACTAATAAATGTACTAATTGTCCTTGTGATAATTTTTATTGTGGGCAAGATGAATTTTATAAAATCCAATCTCAGATGGAAGATTCTTACTTAGATAAATTGCAACAAAGTTTTGAAGAATTAACTTTTAAAATGATTTCTTCATAAAATGTTATTGAACTTTTGAAAGATGTTTCTAATGAAAATCTTAGAAACAAGATTTTACAAATTGCTTCTTCAAAAATGTCTTCTTCAAATTTTTTTGAAAAACCGAAGAAAAATAAAGATAAACTTTTTGAAAACATCAATTACAATGCTAGTCCTTATTCTTTACAACAAGTTTTTTGTAGACTTTAAAAGAAAGGACCTGATGTGGTAAGAGATACTTCTTTTGATGATTTGAAACATGAAGTTGAAAAACTTAAAAGGGAGATTAAATCTTTAAAATAAAATCAGTTGATTAATAATCATCGTATTTCTCAATTAGAAAATAAAGATATTTCTGTTTCTGATAAAGGTAAAGTTGTTATAGATGAAGAGATTAATGAATCTCTTAGTCCTAAATTTATGGGAATGATGCAAATTGTTACTTCTCATCGTTGTTATATAAAATGCAACATTCTCATTAACAATGATTTTTAAATTACAAATATTGCTATGATTGATAGTGGTGCTGATGTTAGTTGTATTCAGGAAGGATTATTTCCTTCAAGATTTTTTGAAAAAACTACTCATATTGTTAAGTCTGCTTCTAATCATGCTTTAGACATAAAACATAAACTGTCTAATACTTGCATTTGCCAGAGTAAGGTTTGTATTTCTCACTTTTTCTTTCTGGTTAAAAATCAATTATATCCGCCAATTATACTTGGTACTCCATTTATTAATGCTATTTATCCCTTTTAAAAATTAAATGCAAAAGGATTTTCAGCTAATTATAATGGTAATAACATTAATTTTGATTTCCTAACTTAACCAGTTACTAAACATATTAACTCTATAATTCATCTAAAACAAAAGCATATTGTGTCTTTATAAATGGAAATTCATAGTCTGAATATTTCAGAGTCTTTACAATCTCCTAAAGGTTTGGAAAAAATTAAATTGATTTCTTGAAAAATATCAGCTGATATTTGTGCAGATCATCCAAATGCTTTTTGGGACAGGAAAAACCATATTGTGACTTTGCCTTATGAAGATTCTTTTTCTAAATCAAATATTCCTACAAAATCTCGCCCCTGTCAAATGAATGCGGAGTTAGTCGATTTTTGTAAAAAGGAAATTGATAATTTATTACAAAATGGTCGTATAAAACCCTCTAGATCTCCATGGTCTTGTACTGCCTTTTATGTTAATAACGTTGCAGAACAACAAAGAGGTGTTCCCAGGTTAGTAATAAATTATAAACCTTTGAACACCTCTTTCTTATGTTAATAACCTTTGAACACCTTTTATGTTAATAACGTTGCAAAGTTTGTTCAAAGGTTTATAATTTATTACTAACCTGGGAACACGTCTTTCATGTTCTGCAACGTTATTAACATAAAAGGCAGTACAAGACCATGGAGATTTAGAGGGTTTTATACGACCCTTATGTAATAAATTATCAATTTCCTTTTTACAAAAATTGACTAACTCCGCATTCATTTGACCGGGGCGAGATTTTGTAGGAATATTTGATTCAAAAAAAGAATCTTCATAAGGCAAAGTCACAATATGCTTTTTCCTGTCCCAAAAAGCATTTGGATGATCTGCACAAATATCAGCTGCTATTTATCCAAAAATCAATTGAATTTTTTCTTGAACTTTAGAAGATTGTAAAGATTCTGAAATATTCAGACTATAAATTTCCATTTGTAAAAACTCAATATGCTTTTGTTTTAAATGAATTAAAGAGTTAATATCTCTAGTAACTCGTTCAGTTATGAAATCAAATTTAATTGTATTACCATTATAATTTGCTGAAAATCCTTTTGCATTTAATTTTGAAAAGAGATAAATAGCATTAATAAATGGAGTACCAAGTATAATTGGTGGATATAATTGATTTTAAACAAGAAATAAAATTTGAGAATACAAACCTTAGTATGGCAAATGCAAGTATTAGACAATTTATATTTTATGTCTAAAGCATGATTAGAAGCAGATTTAACTATATGCGTTGTTTTTTTCAAAAAATCTTGAATGAATATATCCTTCCTGAATACAACAGACATCAACACCACTATCAATCCTAGCAATACTTTTTATTTTTAAATCATTATTAATTAGAATGGTGCACTTTTTGTACCAACGATGAGCGGTAACAATTTGCATCATTCCCAGAAATTTAGGACTAAGAGATTCATTAATCTCTTCATCTATAACAGCTTTACCTTTATCAGAAACAGGAATATCATTTTCAAGTTGAGAAATACGATGATTATTAATCAACTGATTTTGTTTTAACGATTTAATTTCCTTTTTAAGGTTTTCAACCTCATGTTTTAAATCATCAAGAGAAGTATCTCTTACAACACCTGTTTCTTTCTTTTCAGGTCTAGAAAAAGACTTCTTGTAAAGAATAAGGACTTGCATTGTAATTGAAATTTTTCTAATGTTTTTTCTTCATTATTCTTCGGTTTTTTAAAACATTTTGAAGAAGAGGTTTTTTAATAAGCCATTTCTAAAATCTTGTTTCGGAGATTTTCAGGTGAAACATCTTTCAAAAGTTCAATAACGTTTTCTGAAGAAATCATTTTAAAAATAAATTCTTCAAAACATTAATGTAATTTATCTAAATAAGAATCTTCCATCTGATATTACAATTTATAAAATTCATCTTGCCCACAAGAACAACTATCACCTGGACAATTAGCACAATTATTAGTAGTAGTATCAACATTATTATCAGTACTATAATCTGAAGAATTACCAAAAGAATTGGAATTTGAATCAGATTCATATAATAACTCATAGAGTTTATCTTGAGTTGGTTCATCTAACTCCAAAGCTTTGAACTTATCTGCCTTGCAATTTGTTGCAAGATGACCAAATCGTCCACACTTGTAACATTCAATGTTTTTCAAGTCTCTTTTGGAGAAATTTCTGGCAAACCTTGTTGCCTTTCTATGAGATTTCTTTTCTTCTTTCTTTTCTTTGTATCGTTTTGAACGTCCTTCTTTTATGATGTCTCTCTTCAGTTTGACCTATCTTTGTTTTAGAAATAGATGGTCCTTCAATTCCAAACTGTGTACAAAAATCTCCCAATTGAGATCTTTCAGACATTTGATTACTTTTTATCTGTTAAGACAACTTAAGCTCATTACAAAGATTTAATCCTTCTTGAGTACAAATTCCTATTAACTTTGCATAAGTTAATGTATCATACGGGATTTCTGGTCAATCTCCTCTTAGAACATTCTTAACTCTTTCAGAGAATAATGAAGGAAGACCATCGATGAATCTATTCTTCCAATAACTTGACTTACTTTCAGGTAGATCCATAACTCTACTCATGAAAGTGTCCTTATACCATCGAAAATATCTCAAATGGTTACATTTAAGTCCATTTAATAAAGTTCGAATAGTCTCATTTTGGTTGGAAAATCTTCCATTAAAATGTTCTAAAATAGTAAGAACAAGCGTATAAACTGCATCTTCAACCTTTTGAGTTGTAATCATTTCTACTGGCTTTCCATCTTCACCAGTAACTTTTTCTCTTTTAACTTCTTCTTTGTATGCATTTGTTATAGCATACTTTTCTTTAAGTGTTAAGAAATTATCCCACCATCCTCTGAGTTGACCTGTAAATCCTGCTATAATCATTTTTACATATAGCATGATCATTATTTTGATTTGTATGACGACAAGTTGATGAATACATCAACTTTCGATGTACTATAATTGAAACTTGTCTTTCATTCAAGGCATCCAAATTCCATTCATATACCTCATTACCACTGTAAGATGTATTAGTTTGATTTCAATCTCTTTCTTCAACTAACACATCATGGGGAGTAAGACGAGGATAATAATAAGTCATCATCGAAGGGAGAGTTGCATAACCACCTTTTCCTATGATTCTTTGCTTTCGATTATAACCTACTTTAAATCTTCGGGCATTTATTTCCAAAACATCTTGATTCAGATCTTGAATACCAAGGAGTTGATTTTCAATCTTAGCAATATTTGATTCAGAAAAATCATTTGAAATTGGTTTCGAACTCAAACCGGACAATTTTTTGTCACGAAGATTTTCTAAATCATGAAAGGATTTAATTTTAAAATCAGCAGTATCAATTGGACGCTGAATATGAGTAGGAACACATAATGAAATTTTTGAAGTTGAAGGTTTATCTTCTTTTGGACATTTTTGAAATTCATTTACCAAAATTATTAATTCATCTAATTTTTTATCTAAAGAACTGATATGTTCTCCCAGAACTTTAACATATAAGCTCAAACAATTATTTTGAGAAATAAGATTATTAATCTCATGAATGGTTATCTGGGAAACATCTGTTTGAATGAACTTTTGAAAGGCTGAAAAAGTTAACCCAGTATTATTTGGTAAAATAAAAAGAGCTTGAGGAGGATAGATGGCTTTAGTAATAGTGCCATCACTTTCTTTTAAAGTTCTTTCTATAACTTTGATATATAAAGGTAAATTAGTATTTATAAACCATGGAACAAAATAAATAATTTTTTTATGCAAAGCACAATTTTCATAAAACTCTTGAGAAATATTATTTAAATCGTCTTGACTATAAGTCTCAAAAAACCAAGTTCTAAACTGGTTCCATTTTTTATTATAAATTTTTTTTTGAATATATTTTCGCGCCAGGGATTCTGGACTAAAATCCAATTGTTGACTCATCATCTTCAAATTTTGTTGAGATCTGTTGATTTATAAACGGTGAAATCCATTTCTGACTGAGTTGGATCCAAATCTGACAACTTATCTGTTGCTTGAACAATATTTTTTTTAGGGTCTATCCTTACCCTTTCAACCGATCCGTCAGTCATATTATCACTTAGAGTGTGAAGAGACAAAGGTCTTCGCCTTGCTGATCCAAAGCTAGGACCTTCATGGCTTATAGGAGAAATATGCTGAATTTCTGGTAACCTTCTATAACCAGAGAAAGATCTCCTATTATAAACATGAGAATTATAAATAGGATAATTATCAGTAAACTCAATACAAATCTTACCATATGGATTTTGAGTAATATGAGAATAGTCAATATTAGTGACTTCTTAGGCAACCTGTCTTTGAGACACAACATCATTTAAAATCCATTTATCAGGAAAATTAATTTCATCCAATTTAATAGGTCTTCTAGTAGTAATTTTACATTTAATAAAATTGGTTTCAACAAGAATTGTTTATTAGACGAATCACATAATTTACATCTAGGATTTAAAGTAGTTAACAATTTATAATAAATTCTATAAGATAAGCAAATAAGCTCAGATCCAACATCATAATTATAACCATGAGTCTTAACATTTAAAGGTAATGCATCTAAAATATTTCTATCAGATTGTCACAACTCAAAACGAGCCGCGAGTGGCACCCACACTTATCCTCCTAGGTGAGCGAACCAACAAATCTAAACCCCAACATTTACCAGTATATCAATTATGAATAGTAAAAATAATGCAGAAGATCCAAAACTTATTAACGTAATCAATCAAATAAACTTCTAATGTCTAATACTTATTATTCCCAAAATCTGGAAGTCATCACATCAAGAACATCTATCCTCAAATTTCTAAATCTATGAGTATTTAAGAAGCTAAAATAAGTAAAAAGATGGTCCATGTCCAAACTTCAAAGACATCAAGACGTGAGGAAGAGAATCCAGTCCGAGATAGGAATAATAGCTCACCCTGAAATCTGATGTGCTGGAAACTGGCTAGAGTTGAGGGCGAGTCGAAGTCGATGGTGCACTTGCTATATTCCACAAAACAACAAGAAGAAAATACAAGTAGGGGTCAGTACAAGGAACACGTACTGAGTAGGTATCATCGGCCAACTCAAAATAGAAATCAGTATATATTAAACAATAGTATAAAATCAACTACAATACATAACAGGTGGCAAGCAACAAACACATGAACCATTGACAACAACACCACATTAGGTACACCATCAATCACAACATCAAGAACACCTATGAGGACTCATGCCTCCACACCATACTCATTTGGGAAATAGGTTCCTTGAGTTTGACTATACTAAGTTAATTCCAGATTCATTTCCTTTATTGTTATTATGTCGAAACGTGACATTCTGATCCCATTTATCGTGTAAAAATGTGACTCTCCGATCCCATAATACCATGTCGGAACGTGACACTCCGATCCATTTATTTTCATTATTTTATTTCAGCGAGCCTTCTTTATGTCAAGGCTTCATCTTAATAGAGAGGGTTCAAGATTAGAAATCCAATAGTGTAACGAGCTTTTTAGTCGTTTTGAGCAGTAGAGTTTATTTCTGTTAATAACTGTCTGAGTCGACGGATCCCACGACAGACCGTCATGGGCACGACTGACATCGAGGGTGTCTCGTTCCAAAACACTTAGATTCGGAATATTTGTGTACTGAGATCGACTCTCAGAACTTCAGGACAGAGTGGCAGGACGGACCGTCGTAGGCACGACGGACCGTCACAGACCCTTCAAGGAATTGAGTCTCTGAACTTTCTGACGGAAGCAGCAGGATGGACCGTCACAGGCACGACGGGCGGTCACAGTCTGCGTAACCCTGACTGGGTCGGATTTCTTTTAAATGTTTTAAGGGGTGTTTTGGACTATTCCTGCTTATAATTATAAAGTTAGTGGTTTAATGTTAATAATTCAATTACTTGGGGGTTAAAAGAGATAACCTTGAATTAATTAGTGGGTTACTTTTGTCATCTTTTATACTTAATTATATGGTAATTAAGGTAAAAGGAAAAGATTTTGAATAAGGAAAAATCAGAAAGAGAGAAAGGGAGAACGAACGAACGAGAGAGGGAGAAACGAAGAGGAAAGCAAACCATTGGAAAAGTAGATTTATTGATCACGATTCTTCGGTGGAGGTAGGTTATGGTTTATGCTATTTCATAGTAAACTCTTAATAGCGAATGATATGTATTGGTAGTATTGTAAAGTATTCTATATGCTTAATTGTATGCTTACATGATGTGATTATGTAATTTTAATGGGTTGGAAAGATGAGGTTGTGAAGCTTAAACCTAAAACCCTCTCTGTTAATTATGATGTCTTGGTATGAAAGAAGGCTTGATGAACTAAAAGAATGAGGTTAGTGGATCGGGTGTAATGTTCCGACACCAGGATAGTAGTAGTGGATCGGGTGTCACGTTCCGACACCAGGATAGTAGTAGTGGATCGGGTGTCATGTTCCGACACCAGGATAGTGGTAGTGGATCGGGTGTCACGTTCCGACACCAGGATAGTAGTAGTGGATCGGGTGTAACGTTCCGACACCAGGATAGTAGTGGTGGATTGGGTGTCACGTTCAGACACCAGGATAGTAGAGGATCAGAGTGTCACGTTCCGACACCAGGATAGTAAAAAGAATGAATCTTGAATTATGTTAATATACTCAATTTAAAGAACCTATTTCCCAAACGAGTACAGTCTGGAGGCGTGAGTCCTCATAGATGTGCTTGAGTTGTGGCCAATGATTATGGTACTTGTTGTTGTTATCTGTTGAGTATGGTAGTGGATTTAATGTTATTTTCTGATATAAATTTCTTTCTATTTTGAGTTGGCCGATGATATCTTCTCAGTACTTGTGCCTTGTACTGACTCCTACTTGTATGTTTTTCTCTTTGTTATTTGCGTAGTGCAGCAAACGTACCATCGACTTCAACTCAACCGCAACGCTAGCCGGACCTCAGTATAATCAGATTTCAGGGTGAGCTATTGTTCCTAGCTGGGACTGGATTCTTTCCATCGCGTCTTGATGACTTGAAGTTCAGACATGGACCATCTCTTTTACATATTTTAGCTTCTTAGATACTCTTAGATTTAGTAGTTTGAGGATAGAATGTTCTTGTGGTGATGACTTCCAGATTTTGGGGATAATAATAAGTTTTGAATTTTAGAAGTTATTAATTGATTTCGTTAATGAGTTTTAAGTCTTCCGCATTATATTCTTTTTATTATGGTTGAAATGTTGGGGTTTAGATTGGTTGGTTCGCTCACATAGGAGGGTAAGTGTGGGTGCCACTCTCGACTCGTTTTGGGTCGTGACAAACAGTCTCCTTATATTAGGCCAAATTGTAACAACTTGTTTAGTCAGTTCAAACAGTAGAATTATTTTTGATAAAAACTGACTGGGTCGACGGACTTGTGTAATTTCTTCTGCTGCTCTCCTCATTTCCGTCGACGACAAGTAGGACGAACCATCATAGGCACGACGGTCTGTCTTGGGTCTTCGTTCCAAAACACTTCAACTCTGGAATCTGGGTACTGTGATCGACTCTCTGAACTTCACGACGGACCTGCAACACGGACCGTCGTAGATACGATGGACCGTCACAAGCTGCGTAACCCCGACTTGGTTAGACTTTCGCTACATGTTTTAAAGGGGTGTTTCAGACTATTCATGATTATAATTATGAAATTAGTGGGGTAAGTTTAATAATTTATTTAGTTGGGGGTTAAAGAAGATAATAGGGAAATAAATAGTGGGTTACTTTATCATAATTGATTATATGATAATTAGGGTAACAAGAATTTGTAGAAGAAAAAATAAAAAGAATAGAAGTGTAGAACGAGCCGCGAGTGGAACCCACACTTATTCTCCTAGGTGAGCGAACCAACAAATCTAAACCCCAAGATTTACTAGTATATCAATTATGAATAGTAAAAATAATGCGGAAGATACAAAACTTATTAACTTAATCAATTAAATAAACTTCTAAAGTCTAATACTTATTATTCCCAAAATCTGGAAGTCATCACATCAAGAACATCTATCCTCAAATTTCTAAATCTATGAGTATTTAAGAAGCTAAAATAAGTAAAAAGATGGTCCATGTCCGAACTTCAAAAAAATCAAGACGTGAGGGAGAGAATCCAGTCCGAGCTAGGAATAATAGCTCACCCTGAAATCTGATGTGCTGGAGACTGGCTAGAGTTGAGGGCGAGTCGAAGTCGATGGTGCACTTGCGGCACTCCACAAAACAATAAGAAGAAAATACAAGTAGGGGTCAGTACAAGGAACACGTACTGAGTAGGTATCATCGGACTAGTCAAAATAAAAATCAGTATATATTAAACAATAGTATAAAATAAACTACAATACTTAACAGGTGGCAAGCAACAAACACATGAACCATTGACAACAACACCATATTAGGTACACCATCAATCACAACATCAAGCACACCTATGAGGATTCATGCCTCCACACCATACTCATTTGGGAAATAGGTTCCTTGAGTTTGAGTATATTAAGTTAATTCCAGATTCCTTTCCTTTAATGTTATTGTGTCGGAACGTGACACTCCGATCCCATTTATCGTGTCGGAATGTGACACTCCGATCCCATAATATCGTGTTGGAACGTAAAACTCCGATCCAATAATACCGTGTTGGAACGTGACACTCTGATCCATTTATTTTCATTATTTTATTTCATCGAGCCTTCTTTATGTCAATGCGTCATCTTAATAGAGAGGGTTCAAGATTAGAAATACAACAGTCTCCTTATATTACGCCAACCACAAACCACACAATTAAACATTCAACCATATAATCAAGTATATAGGAGACTTTACAATATCACTCAATTTATAGTGATCGCTATTAAGAGTTATCTATCACATTGAAGTAAACCATAACCTACCTCCACCGAAGAATGGAAATCAAGTAAGCTACCTCCCCAATGCCTTTGCTTTCCTCAATGCCTATGAACCTTTTCAATATGAAGTCTAAGTCGCTTGCTTTCTTCTTTTGTTCCCTCTGTCTCGCTCGTTCTCCACTTCTATTCTTTTTATTTTTTCTTCTATAGATTCTTCTTACCCTAATTATCATATAATCAATTATAATAAAGTAACCCACTATTTATTTCCCTATTATCTTCTTTAACCCCCAACTAAATAAATTATTAAACTTACCCCACTAATTTCATAATTATAATCATGAATAGTCCGAAACACCCCTATAAAACTTTTAGCAGAAGTATGACCAAGTCGGGGTAACGCAGCTTGTGACGGTCCGTGCTTCAGGTCCGTCGTGAAGTTCAGAGAGTCGATCCCAGTACCCAGATTCCATAGTAGAAGTGTTTTCGAACGAAGACCCTCGACAGACCGTCGTGCCTATGATGGTTCATCCTACTTGTCGTCGAGGGAAATGAGGAGAGCAGCAGAAGAAATTACACAAGTATGAGACGACGGAGTCCATCACGGTCCGTCGTGACCATGACGGTCTGTTGCGTGGTCCGTCGACCCAGTCAGTTTTTATCAAAAATAATTCTACTGCTCGAACCGACTAAACAGGTTGTTTCAATAGATACAAATTTACCCATCGTTCATCCTCGAACGATCATTGGAAGAAAAGTATGGGCGAGAAAGAGTACATGAACCTGTAAAAAGATGTGGATATCTTTCTTGCATATCAGCCTCATTCTCCCAAGTGAATTCTTTAACTGGCCGATTCTTCCACTTAACCTTGATAGATGCAACCTCCTTTAATCTCAACTTGCGGACCTCTCTATCTAAAATAGCAACAGGCTCCTCCCCATAAGACAAATTCTCATCAAGAAGAACCGAATCCCAACGGATAATGTAGTTCCCATCCCCATGGTATTTTTTCAGCATAGACACATGAAATACTGGGTGCACTCCTGAGAGTCCTGGAGGCATTGCCAATTCATAAGCCACCTCCCCCACGCGCTTCAGAACTTCAAATGGACCAATATACCTTGGACTAACTTACCTCGCTTTTTAATGGGTGAAAGCTTCAGCAAACTTGTTCACCCTCCATAAAATCCAAGTCCCTAACCTTTCGATCTGCATATTCTTTTTGCCTGCTCTGAGCTGCTAGAAGCTTCTCCTGAATGAATTTTACTTTATCTAACGATTCCCTCAAAAGATCGGTACCCCATGGTCTCACCTCAAATGCATCAAACCAACCAATGGGAGACCTACATCTCCTCCCATACAGTGCCTCAAATGGGGCCATATCAATACTTGAGTGATAGCTACTATTTTATGAAAACTCTGCTAAGGGTAAGAATTTATCCCAATGACCACTGAATTCTATTACACATGCACGAAGCATATCCTCTAACACCTGAATTGTTCGCTCTGACTGACCATCGGTCTGAGGGTGAAATGCAGTACTAAGATCTAGCCTGGTACCTAATTCAGCATGTAATGTTCTCCAAAACTTAGAAGTAAACTGCGTACCTCTATCTGATATGATGGAAAGTGGCACTCCATGCAATCGAACAATTTCTGAGATATAGAGTTTTGCTAACTTCTCTGCATTGTAAGTCATCTTGACCGGAATGAAGTGAGCAGACTTGGTTAACCTATCAACAATTACCCAAATAGAATCAAACTTACCAAATGTCTTGGGAAGGCCAACCACGAAATCCATTGCAATTCTTTCCCACTTCCATTCAGGAATGGGCATTCTCTGAAGTGTCCCTCCAGGACTCTGGTGTTCATACTTCACCTACTGAAAATTTGGGCATTGGGCAACAAAATCAACAATGTCACGCTTCATTCTACTCCACCAAAAATGTAACTTTAGGTCACGATACATTTTGGTTGCACCAGGATGTAAAGAATACCTTGATCTATGAGCCTCTGTAAGAATAGTGTGAATCAAATCATCAACACGGGAACACACACCCTTCCCTTAATTCTCAAAACGCCTTCCTCATCAATTTTTGCCTCTTTAGTCTTTCCTCGTAATACCATATCTCGAATTTAGCTCAGCTTCTCATCAGCAAACTGCCTTCCCTTAATCTTGTCAAGAAAAGAAGATCTTGCCTCCACACAGGCAAAAAATCATCCTTTCTCTAGTAATTCCAGTCTCATAAATTCATTAGCCAAAGTCTGAACCTCTCTAGCCAATCGGCGTCTAGAAACCTGTAACTAGGCTAAACTACCCATGCTCCCTGCTTTTCAACTTAACCATCTGCCACAACATTTGTTTTTCCTGGGTTATACAAAATAGTAATATCATAGTCCTTCATTAGTTCAATCCACCTTCTCTGCCTCAAATTCAAATCTTTTTGAGTAAAGACATACCGTAAACTACGATGATCTGTATAAACTTCACACTTGACCCCATATAGATAATGTCTCCATTGCTTTAATGCAAATTCAACTGCAGCCAACTCCAAATCATGGGTCGGATAGTTACGTTCATGCACTTTTAATTGCCTCGAAGCATAAACAATTACATTTCTCTCCTGCATTAGCACTGCACCCAAACCAGAATAGGATGCATCACAATAAAAAATAAAATTCTTACCTTTCACTGGCAAGGTTAGAATCGGTACAGTAGTCAACAAGGTCTTGAGTGTCTGGAAACTTTCTTCACATTCATCCGACCATACAAATGGAACATTATGCTTAGTAAAATTTGTCGGCTATGAAGCAATGGATGAAAATCCCTTGACAAATTGACGGTAGTAGCTAGCTAAACCAACAAAGCTACTTACCTCTGTAACATTAGTAGGTCTTACCCAACTCTTCACTGCTTCAATCTTAGAAGGATCCACCATCACTCCATCCTTAGAAACCACGTGCCCCAAGAAGGACGCTGAATCTAGCCAAAACTCACACTTGGATAATTTGGCATAAACCTTTTCTCCCTCAACAATTCCAATACAATTCTCAAATTCTCCTCATGTTCTTTCCTGCTCTTTGAGTATATCAGTATATCATAAATAAATTCAATAACAAAGAGATCCAGATATGGATTAAAAATCCCGTTCATCAGGCTCATGAAAGCAGCAGGGGCATTCTTAAGCCCAAAAGACATTACTAAGAATTCATAATGCCCATACCGGGTTCGAAAAGCAGTCTTTCGCACATCTGCTGCCCGTATTTTCAATTGATGATAACCAGATCTCAAATCAATTTTAGAGAAGGTACAAGCACCTTGTAACTGATCGAACAAATCATCAATGCGAGGATTAGGATACTTGTTCTTAATAGTTACCTTATTCAGCTGCCTGTAGTCTATGCACATCCGAAAACTTCCATCCTTCTTCTTCACAAATAAAATAGGAGCACCCAAAAAGGATGCACTTGGTCTAATAAAACCTTTACCTAATAACCCCTGAAGTTGCGCCTTTAACTCCCTTAACTCAGCTGGAGCCATTCTATATGGGGGAATGGAAATGGGGTGAGTACCCGGCTCCAGATCAATACAAAAATCAATATCCCTATCCGGTGACATACCAGGAAGGTCTGTAGGAAACACATCCAGAAACTCACAAACTATCGAGACAGACTCAATCAAAGGTACTTCGGAAGTATCATCCCTGAGATGTTCCAAGAAAGCTAAAAAATTCTTACTAATCATTCTCTTAGCACGTAGAAAAGAGATAATATGAACTGGAGTGGAAATAAAGTCACCCTCCCACACTAGCGGATCTATCACAGGCTTGGCCAATGTCACAATTTTAGCATTACAATCTAAGATTGCAAAATTTGGAGAAAGCCAAGTCATACCCAGAATTACATCGAAATAAACCATCTCTAGAATAATCAAATCTACATGAGTATTGCTCCCCACAAAAGTCACAAGACAAGACCTATAGACCTTCTCAATGATCACAGACTCACCCACAGGAGTAGAGAAACGAATAGGCATGTCAAGCAAATCACAATATAAATCAAGACCAGTAGCAAATGAGGAAGATACATATGAAAATGTGGATCCAGGATCAAATAATACAGAAGCCATGCAATCACAGACCAAAAGATTATCTGTGATAACAGCATCAGATGTCTCTGCTTCAGACCTCCCGGGGAAAGCATAACAATTGGCCCTATCACATGTCTGTCCATTGTCCCTACCAGGTTGCGCTGCAGTAGTTCCAACTTGCCCACCACCCTGGCTGATCTGGTGACCACCATTACTTTGGATACCACGTCCTCCAGTATGGCGGTCTCTCCCATGACCACCTCTACCTCTAACTATTGGGGGTCTGTAACTCTGTTTTGGACAATACTTCCTAATATGTCCAGTCTCTCCACATCCATAACAATTCCTGGAGTCAAGCATAGGTCTCTGTGAAAATGACGAAGTCTGGGGATAACCTCCAAACTCAGAAAAAGGTTGACTGAGCTGCGATGGACCCCCAGCTAAAGCCTGCAGTTATGACTGAATAGGACGGGTTGGGTAACCTCCTGAACTCTGCCCTCTGGAGTAAGAACCACTAAACTCACCTCCCTTACGGATTCTTAGATGTCGACGCCATGGTGAAGTCTTCTGGCTTCACCCCCTCCACCTCTATCACAAAATCAACCACTTCCTGAACGGATTTTGCTGCAGCAGCTACGTGTAAGGCTGGGATCTGCAAATCTGACCTCAATCCTTTGACAAAACGCCGAATCCTCTCTTGTGGACTGAAGCAAAGTTGTGTGGCATACCTGGATAGTGCACGAAATTTAGCCTCATAAGCATCAACAGACATCCTGCCTTGCTCTACGCTCAGGAACACATCTCTCTTCTTGTCCCTCATAGTCCGGAGTATATACTTCTCTATAAATAAACCTATGAATGATGCCCAAGTCATAGGTGGTGCCTGTGCTGGTTGACACTCAACATACGACCGCCACCACATTTTGGCATTCCCCTGAAACAGATAGGTCACAAACTCAACACCGAATCGTTCTACTATGTCCATCTTATGTAGCAGCTCATGACAATCAACCAGAAAATCATAGGCATCTTCAGATTCAGCACCCTTGAAGATTGGAGGTTTCAAGTTTAAGAGTTTAGTGAAAAGTAAATGATGATCACTCGTCATTATAGACCTTGTAGTCAATCGAAGAAACGTGCCTACTTCCAATGAGGCATGCATGCGGGAAGCCACAACAGCTATATGTTGTACTCCCTGAACCTGAGGTGTTGGTGCAGAAAACACTGGAGGTGTCTGGCCAAGATCAGATAACCCGCTAAGATAAGTAAGAACCTGATTAATCATCTCTTGTGTAGGCTGGGGGGTAATTCCTCATCTTGAACCTGCCCGTTTTCCCTTCTTCACCCTCTCTCACTACCTCATCAGTCGGTGGAGGAGTCACTGCCCTATTACTAGCTGGACCAGGTGTCTGTCCTCTACCTCTAGTGGGCGTCCTCCTGCGACCTCTACCACGGCCTCTTGCCACTGTTCCTCCTCGAGTTACAACCCCCAGTGGCTGGCTTAGACGCACCCTGTCTTGCCGGTGTTGGTGTTGGCACAGTTGTTGCTCTAGTTCTAACCATCTGCGAAATTGAGTGAGGATGTCAGATACCAATTTGTATCAACTAGATACCAATTGGATCCAAGTAATAGCACGAAAGAAAGAATGAATGGAGTTTTCCTAAAGTCCTATAGCCTCTCAAAGAAAAGTAAGGGCGTCCCCCAACCGTTCCTCAAGACTCTACTAGACTCGTTCTTGTGTGATGAGACCAACGAATCTAACATTTTGATACCATGTTTGTCACGACCAAAAACGAGCCGCGAGTGGCACCCACACTTATCCTTCTAGGTGAGCGAACCAGCAAATCAAAACCCCAACATTTACCAGTATATCAATTATGAATAGTAAAAATAATGCGGAAGATCCAACACTTATTAACGTAATCAATTAAATAAACTTCTAAAGTCTAATACATATTATCCCCAAAATCTGGAAGTCATCACATCAAGAACATCTATCCTCAAATTTCTAAATCTATGAGTATTTAAGAAGCTAAAATAAGTAAAAAGATGGTCCATGTCCAAACTTCAAAGACATCAAGACGTGAGGAAGAGAATCCAGTCCGAGATAGGAATAATAGCTCACCCTGAAATCTGATGTGCTGGAGACTGGCTAGAGTTGAGGGCGAGTCGAAGTCGATGGTGCACTTGCTATATTCCACAAAACAACAAGAAGAAAATACAAGTAGGGGTCAGTACAAGGAACACGTACTGAGTAGGTATCATCGGACAACTCAAAATAAAAATCAGTATATATTAAACAATAGTATAAAATAAACTACAATACTTAACAGGTGGCAAGCAACAAACACATGAACCATTGACAACAACATCATATTAGGTACACCATCAATCACAACATCAAAAACACCTACGAGGACTCATGCCTCCACACCATACTCATTTGGGAAATAGGTTCCTTGAGTTTGAGTACATTAAGTTAATTCCAGATTCCTTTCCTTTAATGTTATTGTGTTGGAACGTGACACTCTGATCCTATTTATCGTGTCGGAACGTGACACTCCGATCCCATAATACCGTGTTGGAACGTAAAACTCCGATCCAATAATATCGTGTTGGAACGTGACAGTCTGATCCATTTATTTTCATCATTTTATTTCTTCGAGCCTTTTTTATGTCAATGCGTCATCTTAATAGGGAGGGTTCAAGAGTAGAAATCCAACAGTCTCCTTATATTAGGCCAACCACAAACCACACAATCAAACATTCAACCACACAATCAAGTATATAGGAGACTTTACAACATCACTCAATACATAGTGATCGCTATTGAGAGTTTATCTATCACATAGAAGCAAACCATAACCTACCTCCACCAAAGAATCGAAATCAAGCAAGCTACCTCCCCAACGCCTTTGCTTTCCTCAATGCCTATGAACCTTTTCAATCTGAAGTCTAAGTCTCTTGTTTTCTACTTTCGTTCCCTCTCTCTCGCTCGTTCTCCACTTCTATTCTTTTTATTTTTTCTTCTACAGATTCTTTTTACCCTAATTATAATATAATCAATTATAATAAAGTAACCCACTATTTATTTCCCTATTATCTTCTTTAACCCCCAACTAAATAAATTATTAAACTTACCCCAGTAATTTCATAATTATAATCATGAATAGTCTGAAACACCCCTTTAAAACTTTTAGCGGAAGTCTAACCAAGTCGGGGTTACGCAGCTTGTGACGGTCTGTTGTATCTAGGACGGTCCATGCTGCTGGTCCGTCGTGAAGTTCAGAGAGTCGATCCCAGTACCCAGATTCCAGAGTTGAAGTGTTTTGGAACGAAGACCCTCGACGGACCGTCGTTCCTATGACGGTTCATCCTTCTTGTCGTCGAGGGAAATGAGGAGAGCAGCAGACGAAATTACACAAGTATCAGACGACGGAGTCTATCACAGTCCGTTGTGACCATGACGGTCCGTCGCGTGGTCCATCGACCTAGTCAGTTTTTATCAAAAATAATTCTACTACTCGAACCGACTAAACATGTTGTTACACAAATAAAGATAATTGCAAATTGGGCTGCGTATTAAAATAAACTGGTCCATAAGCAAGAGTAGATTCAATCGAACCCATAAGAGATTGTCTAAAATTTAAATTTATAGCATCTCGAAAAGCTGCTACAAATGTTCAAGGTAACCCTTTAAGAGTTAACGGTTTAAAATCAATATGCACCATACCAATATGCATCCAGTTATATCTAGATTTATAAATATCAATATCTCTTTTGTTAAATAGTTGAATAACCTGTTCATCAGAATTAAGAGATAAAGATTGCTCTGTAGTTTTAACCACCTGCTTAGTAGACAATTTATCAAACCAACCATAATCATAAATTATTTTGATATCCACTTTAGGGATAGTCCATTTTTTTAACAAATCATGATTTTGAGGTATATCTACCTCTTCCAATCTAGTACTTTTATTATTATTTTCACCAAAATTCATAAATTTGATAAAATTTCATATCCATGCTTCGCTTTCATCAGATCTGTTGCATGTTCTTATAGAATATCCGACTCTGTTACGTGTTCTTATAGAATATCCAGCTCTTGTAGTCCGCACAGTCATCCAGATCTAGCTTTGCACATGACCAAGTTATGCTTTGAAAGTAATATAGTTTTGTTAAAAATTTTATCCTATGTTTCGGCTGTATGGTAAACTTTTACTCAAGCATGGAGCCTGTCTTAATAATATACATATTAATGGATAGCAATTCTTACAAGGGTTTCAGGCGGCCCCTTTCTTCAACATTAACGGGGACTTACAATACCACATGCTCGCTACCATTAATAGTGTATTATTATACTGTACCGCCATCTCGAAACCAAGTCAAAACTTGTGATTAAAGATTTAAGAACTATAATAAGAATTCATTATATCTTGGTTAGATCCAGATATTAAACAAGAACATCATAAAGAAATTATGAAGCTAACATAGATATGAAAATTATCTCAGCCATCCATGGAGGCGAAAATCATAAAGAAAATAATAAAAGTAACAAAAGAAAATACCTTGAAAACTGATCTTCAATCAAAAAGACTCTTTATTATTACTCACAAGAGAGATTTACAAGAGAGAGAAAACTAGAGAGAGAAAATTTAAAAGTAAAAACTTGTACACAAACTTTTAAAAACCATGTGTGCTTAAGTTTACTATTATTATAATAAAATATTTTGTGAAAAGCCTGGATATAATCCCAGTATGTGAAATTCATGTTAATACCATTCACAGAAACCTGTCTCTCCTGCATCGTGGAGATACCCCATTCTTCTGCAGATATAATCTGCTTAATAATGATATTGGAGAAGTTAAAAACATTCTTATCAAAATCAGAGATGAAATGCTGAAATTCTGCACTTCCAGTATACTTTAGAATAGACTCTTAATATGTTCGAGTCTTATAAGCTTCTCCAGGGAAATATAATCCCTTTGTTAGGTACCTTTGGAGTATATTCCAAGGCTCATTGATTCTCTAAATATCAGAGTTTTCTAAATGATATATAATTTCTTTTGTTGCGTTTCTTCGGGGGTACTGACTATATCAGTTTCTTTGGCTAAAGAGGCATAGGTCTTACCTTGCTATTTTTCTTGCAAATATGCCTGAATTTGTTCATATAATGAACTATCTTTAGGAATATCCTTAAGATTTATGGAAGATGAAGCTGATGAAGAAGTTTTGCCAATCTTTGATTTAATCAAAGTTTTGCTTCCTAGCTGTATAACAGGAAAGGAAGAGTCGTATGACGACCTTGATTGTTGTGAAGAAGAGGATGATCTTCCTCTTCCGTGGTTTTTTCCTCCACGACCACGTACTTGTGACCATGGCGGAGGATCAGTGCCTCCCATGCTGCTAAATGGAAGAAACAGATTAGTACAAATCTGAGAAATATCCAAAAACATGGAGTTCCCAATAATTATTACCGAGGGAAAGGTCAGAAAATAGTGACCCTTGTATAAAAAAATCCATGACTAAATCTTCGATAATTATGTCTATGATTTTTTCATTTAAATCACCGTTCAGAGGTAAAACTCTTAAAATTGTAATAAGATGTTTGTCGCCAAGAAAATACTGATAAGTGGACATACTAGACAAAGAAATTATTATTTCAAGAATTCTCTCGATAAGAAATCAGGAAGTGAATTATCAGTTCCCTTTTTATATTGAATTTCGAAGTCGAAAGGAGCTAATTGTGCTTGCTACCTGGCGAACATTAACTTCGAAATGTCATGTTTAAAATCATTATCAAACATATATTTAACTGATTGAGCATCAGTTCTAATAATACATTTTTTATTATATAAATCATCCTGAAATTTTAAAACACATTTAACAATACAAAGCATTTCATGAGCAACAGTCACATATTTGTGCTGAGATTCAGACCATTTGCCTGAATAAAATCTAATAAGATATTTAACTTTATCGTGGGGATTAACTTGCTTTAAGATACCGCCATAACCATTATTAGAAGCATCAGTTTCAACAATCTTAATCCAATTTGGATTTGCTAGAGTAAGACAAGGCAAATATTTAACCCTTTGCTTTATAGATTTAACTAATTTAGTAAGATCATTATTCCAAGGTAACATTTTACCTTTCTTTAACATGTCACTCAAAGGAGCAAGATCTTTCGATAAATTTTTATAAAAATTGGGAAATATAATTTAAACAGTCTAAAAATCTTTGCAACATTGTTTTATCAGTAATTTCATCAGGAAATTTTGATGCAAAATCGATGGATCTTTGAATAGGAGTAATTTTTCCTTGACAAATTAGGTGACCCTAAAATCTCATATCTATTTGAAAAAGACTCATTTTGTTTTAGATATAACCAAACCATTTTGAATAACAATGTTCTTGGAAAAATTAAGATGCTTAATATGAGATTCTATTGTTTTATAATAAACAAGAATATCATCAATATGAACAATTATGAAATACATATAAGGATTAAAAAAATTATTCATAATTTTCTTAAATTCAGGAGGAGCGTTTTTCAAGTTTAAAGGCATAACGTTCCATTCGTATTGACCAAATGGAACATTAAACGCAGTTCTCTAACTATGTTCTTTAAAAATTTGAATTTGCCAATAACGTGATTTTAAATCAAAATTTGAAAATATATTTGCATCGTATAATCTAGAAAGAAGATCTTTCTTAGTTGGAATGGGATACCTTATCCATTTCAAAACTTTGTTCAAAGGTTTATAATTTATTACTAACTTGGGAACACCTCTTTCTTGTTCTACAGCGTTATTAACATAAAATGCAGTACAAGACCATGGAGATTTAGAGGGTTTTGTAAGTCCCTTTTGTAAAAAATTATCAATTTCTTTTTTACAGAAATCGACTAACTCCACATTCATTTGCCAGGGGCGAGATTTTGTAGGAATATTTTATTCAAAAAAAGAATCTTCATAAGGCAAAGTCACAATATGCTTTTTCCTGTCCCAAAAAGCATGTGGATGATCTGCCCAAATATCAGCTGCTATTTTTCCAGAAATCAATTTAATTTTTTCTTGAACTTTAGAAGATTGTAAAGATTCAGAAATATTCAGACTATAAATTTCCATTTGTAAAGACTCAATATGCTTTTGTTTTAAATGAATTAAAGAGTTAATATCTCTAGTAACTGGTTCAGTTAAGAAATCAAAATTAATGGTATTACCATTATAATTTGCTGAAAATCCCTTTGCATTTAAATTAAAAAAGGGATAAATAAAATTAATAAATGGAGTAACAAGTATAATTGACGGATATATTGATTTTTAACCAGAAAGAAAAAGTGAGGAATACAAACCTTACTCTGGCAAATGCAAGTATTAAATAGTTTATATTTTATATCCAAAGCATGATTAGAAGAAGATTTAACAATATGAGTAGTTTTTTCAAAAAATCTTGAAGGAATTAATCCTTCCTGAATACAACTAACATCAGCACCACTATCAATCATAGCAATATTTGTAATTTTAAAAACATTATTAATCAAAATGGTGCATTTTATATACCAACGATGAGCAGTAACAATTTGCATCATTCCCAGAAATTTAGGACTAAGAGATTCATTAATCTCTTCATCTATAGCAACTTTAACTTTATCAGAAACAGAAATATCTTTATTATCTAAATACGATGATTATTAATCAACTGATTTTGTTTTAAAGATTTAATCTCCCTTTTAAGGTTTTCAACCTCATGTTTTAAATCATCAAGAGAAGTATCTCTTACCACATCAGGTCCTTTCTTTTCAAGTCTAGAAAAAACTTCTTGTAAAGATAAGGACAAGCATTGTAATTGAAGTTTTCAAATTTTTTATCTTCATTCTTCTTTGGTTTTTCAAAAATTTGTTTTTTAAGAAGCTATTTCTAAAATCTTGTTTCTAAGATTTTCATCAGCAACATCTTTTAAAAGTTCAACAACATTTTCTGAAGAAACCATTTTAAAAGTTAATTCTTCAAAACTTTGTTGCAATTTATCTAAATAAGAATCTTCCATCTGAGATTGCAATTTATAAAATTCATCTATCCCACAAGAACAATTATCACTCGGACAATTAGCACATTTATTAGTAGTAATATCAACATTATTATCAGTACTATAATCTGAAGAATTACCAGAAGAATTGGAATCTGAATCAGATTCATATAGAAGCTCATAAAGTTTATCTTGAGTTGGTTCATCCAACTCCAAAGTTTTAAGCATATCTGCCTTGCAATTTGTTGTAAGATGACCAAATCGTCCACACTTGTAACATTTAATGTTTTTTAAATCTCTTTTGGAGAAATTTCTAGCAAACCTTGTTGCCTTTCTATGAGCTTTCTTTTCTTCTTTCTTTTCCTTGTATCATTTTGAACGATGCCTTCTTTTATGATGTCTTTCTTCAGTTTGACCTCTCTTTGGTTTAGCACTAGACGGTCTTTCTATTCCAAACTGTGTACAAAAATCTCCCAATTGAGATCTTTCAGACATTTGATTCCTTTTTATCTGTTGAGACAACTTAATGTATCATATTAACTATCTTTAACTCTTTCACATTTCTGATAAAGGTAAAGCTGTTATAGATGAAGATATTAATGAATCTCTTAGTCCTAAATTTCTGGGAATGATGCAAATTGTTACCGCTCATCGTTGGTATATAAAGTGCACCATTCTAATAAATAATGATTTCAAAATTACAAATATTGCTATGATTGATAGTTGTGCTGATGTCAGTTGTATTCAGGAAGGATTAATTCCTTCAAGATTTTTTGGAAAAAGCAACTCATATTGTTAAATCTGCTTCTAATCATGCTTTAGACATAAAATATGAATGGTCTAATACTTTCATTTGCTAGAGTAAGGTTTGTATTCCTCACTTTTTCTTTCTGGTTAAAAATAAATTATATCCGCCTATTATAATTGGTACACCATTTATTATTGCTATTTATCCCTTTCCAAATTTAAAGTCAAAAGGATTTTCATCATATTATAATGGTAATACCATTAATTTTGATTTCATAACTGAACCAGTTAATAGAGATATTAACTCTTTAATTCATTTAAAACAAAAGCATATTGAGTCTTTACAAATGGAAATTTATAGTCTGAATATTTCAGATCATTACAATCTTCTAAAGTTCAAGAAAAAAATAAACTAATTTCTAGAAAAATAGCAGCTGATATTTGTGCAGATCGTCCAAATGTTTTTTGGGACAAGAAAAAGCATATTGTGACTTTGCCTTATGAAGATTCTTTTTCTGAATCAAATATTCCTACAAAATCTCGTCCCTGTCAAATGAATGCGGAGTTAGTCAATTTCTGTAAAAAAGAAATTCATAATTTATTACAAAAGGGCCTTATAAAACCCTCCAAATCTCCATGGCCTTGTACTGCCTTTTATGTTAATAACGCTGGAGAACAAGAAAGAGGTGTTCCTAGGTTAGTAATAAATTATAAACCTTTGAACAAAGTTTAAAAATGGATAAGATATCCCATTCCAAATAAGAAAGATCTTCTTTCCAGACTATACGATGCCAATATATTTTCAAAATTTCATTTAAAATCAGGATATTGGCAAATTAAGATTTTTAAAGAACATACTTATAAAACTGCGTTTTATGTTCTATTTGGACAATTCGAATGGAACGTTATGCCTTTTGGCTTGAAAAACGCTTCTTCTGAATTTCATAAAATTATGAATGATCCTTATATGGATTTAATAATTGTTTATATTGATGATAGTCTTATTTATTCTAAAACTTTAGAATCTCAGATTAAGCATCTTGATATTTTCAAGAACATTGTTATTCAGAATGGTTTGGTTATATCTAAAACCAAAATGAGTCTTTTTCAAATAGATGTAAGATTTTGGGTTCACCAAATTTGTCAAGGGAGAATCACTCCTATTTAGAGATCCATCGATTTTGCATCAAAATTTCCTGATGAAATTACTGACAAAACAATGCTGCAAAGATTTTTGGGCAGTTTAAATTATATTTCCCCATTTTATAAAAACTATCTAAATATCCTGTTCCTTTGACTGACAGGTTAAAGAAAGGTAAAATGTTACCTTATAATGATCTTACTAATTTGGTTAAATCCATCAAGCAAAGGGTTAAATATTTGCCTTGTCTTACCCTAGCAAATCCAAAATGGATTAAGATTGTTGAAACTGATGCTTCTTATATTGGTTATGGCGGAATCTTAAAGCAAATTAATCCCCATGACAAAATTGAATATCTTATTAGATTTCATTCGGGAAAATGGTCTGAATCTCAGCGCAAATATGCGACTGTTGCTCATGAAATGCTTTGTATTGTTAAATGTGTTTTAAAATTTAAAGATGATTTATATAATCTGAAATTCATTATAAGAACTGATGCTCAATCAGTTAAATTTGTGTTTGACAAAGATTTTAAACATGATATTTCGAAGATAATGTTTGCCAGGTGGCAAGCACAATTGGCTCCCTTCGACTTCGAAATTCAGTATAAAAAGGGAACTGATAATTCACTTCCTGATTTCTTATCGAGAGAATTCTTGAAATAAAAATTTCTTTGTCTAGTATGTCCACTTATCAGTATTTTCTTGGCGACAAAACATCTTATTACAATTTTAAGAGTTTTACCTCTGAACAGTGATTTAAATGAAAAAATCATAGATATAATTATCGAAGATTTAGTCATGGATTTTTTTATACAAGGGTCACTATTTTCTGACCTTTCCCTCCCTAATAATGATTGGGAACTCTATGTTTCTGGATATTTCTCAGATTTGTACTAATCTATTTCTTCCATTTTGCAGCATGGGAGGCACTAATCCTCCGCCATGGTCACAAGTACGTGGTCGTGGAGGAAAAAACCACGGAAGAGGAAGATCATCCCCTTCTTCACAACAATCAAGGTCGTCAAACGACTCATCCTTTCCTGTTATACAACTAGGAAGCAAAACTTTGATTAAATCAAAGATTGACGAAGCTTCTTCATCATCTTCATCTTCCATAAATCTTAAGGATATTCCTAATGATAGTTCATTATATGAACAAATTAAGGCATATTTGCATGAAAAAGATCAAGGTAATACCTATGCCTCTTTAGCCAGAGAAACTGACCCAGTCAGTATCCACGAAAAAACGGCAACAAAAGATATTATATTTCTTTTAGAAAACTCTGATATTCAGAGAAGCAATGAGCCTTGGAATATACTCCAAAGGAAGATAACAAAGGGACTATTATTCCCTGGAGAGGCTTATAAGAATCAAACATATTATGAGTCTATTCTAAAGTATACTGGAAGTGCAGAATTTAAGCATTTCATCTGTGATTTTGATAAGAATGTTTATAACTTCTCCAAAATCATTATTAAGCAGATTATATCTGCGGAAGAATGGGGTATGTCCACGATGCAGGAGAGACAGGTTTCAGTGAATGATATTAACATCAATTTCACATACTAGGATTATATCCAGGCCTTTAACAAAATATTTTTTATAATAATAGTAAACTTAAGCACACATGGTTTTTAAAAGTATGTGCTCAAGTTTTCACTAATAATTTACCAAATTGGTTTATAAACTGGTGGTCTATTGATGGCCCAACAGTAAAGATTTTACCTCATAATTTTTATACTTTATTTAAAAATGGGCAAAAGTTTCTCCGTTTCTAACAGATTTATTTTTGCAAGATCATATGTCAAATATTGAGAAAATTGATCAAATGTATTTCTTTATAGAGTTTTCTATTCCATGGATTACTAAATGGATTCCAGAAGCGGGTTATACCCAATTGAAAACATTTCCTGCCTATATCGTAAATATTTTACGAATTTTTGGGACAAGTTAAACAGACTAGACCCGACAAGTGGGCAGTTATATGGGCAAGAATTATTGGACCTTATCACAAACACTATTACAACTTATCAGAACTCTTCTTCAAAGAGTATTTCCACCGGGAGTTCGATCAAGCATATTGTCAAAAGAATTTCCATTCATGATGGAAATAAAGATGAAATGATAAATAATTATCTAGAAGAAATTAAAAAGAATTTGTTAACAAATATTGCTGAGTTTGATAAATCAAACACTTCCATGAGGAATGAACAAAGTGATGCACAATATGTCGATCAAGATGGTGAATTATCAGAAGGACCGTTGCTGGAGGTAGAGGACTTTCTTGCATCAATTAAGGACCAAGACAATACAATAATAAAAACCTTGAAAGGAAAGGATAAGATTTAAATCTTCCTTATAAAAAACCTTATAAAAAACAGTATATTACTGTTCAATATTACAGTTTAAAACACTATGTATAGCCCATATGAGGACCCCATTTTACTTTTATTTTTCTATATAAGGAGCCTCATTAAGAGGTGTAGTAAGCAAGTTTGTATACAAGTTTTTACTTTTAAAATTTCTCTCTCTAGTTTGCTCTCTCTTGTAAATCTCTCTTGTGAGTAATAATAAAGAGTCTTTTGGATTGAAGATCAGTTTTCAAGGTATTTTCTTTTGTTACTTTTATTATTTTCTTTATGATTGCCGCCTCCATGTCCGGCTAAGATAATTTTCATATCTATGCTAGCTTCAAAATTTCTGTATGATGTTCTTATTTAATATCTGGATCTAATCAAGTTATAATTAATTCTTATTATAGTTCTTAAATATTTTATCACAAGTTTTGACTTGGTTTCGATGTCACGACCCAAATCGAGCCACGAGTGGCACCCAAACTTACCCTCTTATGTGAGTGAACCAACCAATACAAACCCCAACATTTTAACCATAATAGACAGAATACAATGCGGAAGACTTAAAACTCATTAATAAAAATAGATTAATAACTTCTAAAACTCAACAGTTATTATTATCCCCAAAATCTGGAAGTCATCATCACAAGAATATCTATCCTTAAATTACTAAAGCTAAGAGTATCTAAGAAACTAAAATAAGTAAAAAGCTAGTCTATGCCCGAAGTTCAAGGCATCAAGACATGAAGAGGAAGATCCAGTCCAAGCTAGAAGTTTTAGCTCACCCTGAAATCTGGTGTGACGAAGACTGGCTAGAGTTGAGGTTGAGTTGAAGATGACGGTACGTTTGCTGCACTCCACAAATAACAAAGAAAAACAATTACAAAGAGGAGTCAGTACAACCACAAGTACTGAGTAGATATCATCGTCCAACTCAAAATAGAAAACAGTACATATCAGATAATAACATAAAATCAACCATATTCCTCAACAGGTGACAGCAACAAGTTCACAAATCATGTGTAACCACATCAAACACACCTATGAGAACTCAAGTCTCCACACCATACTCATTTGGGATATAGGTTCTTTTAATTCGAAATTATTAACATAATTTCAAGATTAATTATCTTTATTCCTCTTGTGTCGGTACATGACACACCGCTCCCCTACTACTATGTGCCGGAATGTGACACTCCGATCCCCTAATTCTACATATCGGTTCGTGACACCCGATCGCCTAATTTCTACGTGTCGGTTCGTGACACCCGATCTCCTAATTCTATGTGTCGGTTCCTGACACCCGATCCCCTAATTCTACGTGTCAGTTCGTGACACCCGATCCCCTAATTCTACGTGTCAGTTCGTGACACCCACTCCACTAATCTCATTCTATTAATTCATCAAGCCTTCTTTTATACCAAGGCATCATCAATCTCATTACTTTAGTTCATCAAGCCTTCTCTTATACCAAGGCATCATCGATCTCATTACTTTAGTTCATCAAGCCTTCCCTTATACCAAGGCATCATCATTAACAAGGTAAATTTAGGATTAGAGATTCAAAAGACTCATCATGCTTATTCATCACAATTATATAATCACATCATGTAAGCACACAATTAAGCATATAGCAGGTTTTATAATTCTACACAACACATATCATTCGCTATTAAAAGTCCACTACGAATAACATAAAAACCATAACCTACCTCCTCCGATGATTCGTGATCAAGCAAGCAATTTCCCAAAGCTTTGTTTCCTCTTCGTTTCCCTCTTCTCTCGATCGTTCTCTTTCCCTCTCCTTGTTCTTTCTATTTTTCTTATTCAAACCCTCTTTCTTTTACCCTAATTAGCATATAATTAAGTATAAAAGATGATGAATTAGCCCATTAATTTATTCAAGGTTATCTCTTTTAACCCTCAAGAAATTGGATTATTAATATTCAACCACTAACTTTATAATTATAAGCAGAAATAGTCCAAAACGCCCCATAAAACATTTAACAGAAATCCGACCCAGCCTGGGATTATGCAGTCTGTGACGGGCCGTCGTGCGTGCGACGGTCCGTCCTGCTGCTTCCGTCACAGAGTTAAGAGAGTCGATTTTAGTACCCAAATTTTATAATTCTACGTGTTTTGGAACGAGACCCCCTCGACGGTCCGTCTTGCCCATGACGGTCCGTCGTGGGATTCCGTCGACCAAGAAAGTTTTTCCAGAAATAAATCTGCTACTCAAAACGACTAAACAGGTCGTTACAATAGATACCAATTTACCCATCGTTCGTCCTCGAACGATCATAAGAAGAAAAATAAGGGCGAAAAGGAGTACCTGAATCTGTAAACAGGTGTGGGTATCTTTCTTGCATATCTGCCTCCTTCTCCCAAGAGGCTTCTTCAACTGGTCGATTCTTCCATTGAACTTTGATGGATGCAATCTCCCTTGACCTCATCTTGCGGACTTCTCTATCTAATATAGCAACAGGTTCCTCCTCATAAGAAAAATTCTCATCAAGAAAAACTGAATCCCTACGGATAATGTAGTTTCCATCCCCATGGTATCTTTTCAACATAGACACATGAATCACCGGATGCACTCCTGACAGTCCTGGAGGCAAGGCTAATTCTTAAGCCACCTCCCCTACTCGCTTAAGTACTTCAAATGGTCCAATATACCTTGGTCTTAGCTTATCTCTTTTACCAAACCGCATCACCCCTTTCATGGGCGAAACCTTCAGCAAGACTTGCTCACCCTCCATAAACTCCAAGTCTCTAACCTTTCGATCTGCATATTCCTTTTGCCTACTTTGCGCCGCTAAAAGCTTTTCTTGAATAGATTTCACTTTCTCTAATGAATCCCTCAAAAGGTTAGTACCCCAAGATCTAACCTCAAATGCATCAAACCAACCAATGGGAGACCTACATCTCCTCCTATACAATGCTTCGAAAGGAGCCATATCAATACTTGAGTGATAGCTATTATTGTATGAAAACTCCGCTAAGGGTAAGAAGTTATCCCAATGACCCCCAAATTCTATCACACATGCACGAAGCATATCTTCCAACACCTGAATTGTTCGCTCAGAATGACCATCGGTCTGAGGGTGAAATGCAGTACTAAGGTCCAACCTAGTAGCTAATTCAGCATGCAATGTTCTCCAAAACTTAGAAGTAAACTGCGTACCTCTATCTGATATGATGGAAAGTGGAACTCCATGCAATCGAACAATTTCTGAGATGTAAAGTCTAGGTAACTTCCCTGCATTGTAGGTCACCTTGACCGGGATGAAGTGAGAAGACTTAGTTAATCTGTCCACAATTACCCAAATAGAGTCAAACTTCTCCAATGTCTTTGGAAGACCAACCACGAAGTCCATTGCAATTCTCTCCCACTTCCATTCAGGAATGGACATTCTCAGAAGTGTTCCTCCGGGCCTCTGGTGTTCATACTTTACTTGCTGACAATTTGGACATTTGGCAACAAAATCAGCAATGTCGCGCTTCATTCTACTCCACCAAAAGTGTTGCTTTAGGTCACGGTACATCTTGGTTGCACCAGGATGTATAGAATATCCGAAACTATGAGCCTTTGTGAGAATAGTGTGGATCAAATCATCAACACGGGGTACACATACCCTTCCCTTGATTCTCAAAACACCTTCCTCATCGATTTGTGCTTCCTTAGCCTCTCCTCGCAATACTTTATCTTGGATCCGGATCAGTTTCTCATTGGTAAACTGCTTTCCTTTAATCTTGTCAAGAAAAGAAGATCTTGCCTCCACACAAGCCAACAATCCTCCCTTCTGATTTACTTCTAACCTCATAAAGTCGTTAGCCAGAGTCTGAACCTCTCTAGCCAATGGACGTCTAGAAACTTGCAAGTGAGCTAGAATTCCCATGCTTCCTGCCCTTCTACTTAAGGCGTCTGCCACAACATTAGCCTTTCCCGGATGATACAAGATAGTGATATCGTAGTCCTTTAGTAGTTCCATCCATCTCCTCTGTCTCAAATTCAAATCTTTTTGAGTAAAGACATACTGTAGGCTACGATGATCCGTGTATACTTCACACTTCACCCCATATAGATAGTGTCTCCATTGCTTTGAGTCAAACACTACCGCAGCCAATTCCAAATCATGGGTCGGATAATTACGTTCATGCACCTTTAATTGCCTTGAAGCATAAGCAATTACGTTCTTCTCTTGCATTAGCACTGCACCCAAACCCGAATAGGATGCATCACAATAGACAATGAAATTATTACCTTCCACTAGCAGGGTAAGGATTGGTGCAGTAGTCATCAAGGTCTTGAGTTTCTGAAAGCTTTCCTCACATTCGTCCGACCATACAAATGGAACATTCTGCTTAGTCAAGTTCGTCAATTGGGAAGCAATGGAAGAGAATCCCTTGAAATATCGACGGTAATAGCTAGCTAAACTAACAAAGCTCCTTATTTCTAACACATTAGTAGGTCTTACCCAATTCTTCACTGTCTCAATCTTAGAAGGATCCACCATCACCCCATCCTTAGAAACCACATGCCCCAAGAAGGACACTGCATCTAGCCAAAACTCACACTTGGAGAATTTGGCATAAAGCTTTTTCTCCCTCAACATTCCCAATACAATTCTCAAGTGCTCCTCATGTTCCTTCTTGCTCTTTGAGTATACCAATATATCATCAATAAATACGATCACAAAGAGACCCAGATATGGCTTAAAAATCTCGTTCATCAACCTCATGAAAGCAGCAGGGGCATTCGTATGACCAAAAGACATCACTACAAATTCATAATGCCCATACCTGGTCCGAAAAGCAGTCTTTGGCACATCCGTTGCCCATATTTTTAATTGATGATAACCGGATCTCAATTCAATCTTAGAGAAGACACAAGCACCTTGTAACTGATCGAACAAGTCATCAATGCGAGGAAAGGGATACTTGTTCTTAATAGTTACCTTGTTCAACTGCCGGTAGTCTATGCACATCCGAAAACTCCCATCCTTCTTCTTCACAAATAACACCGGAGCACCCCAAGGAGATGCACTTGGTATAATGAAGCCTTTGCTTAACAACTCTTGAAGTTGGGCTTTTAACTCTCTTAACTCAGCGGGAGCCATCCTATAAGGGGGTATAGAAATGGGGCGTACCCGGTTCAAGATCAATGCAGAAGTCAATATCTCTATCCGGTGGCATACCAGGAAGGTCTACAGGAAACACATCTAAAAACTCGCGGACTATCGAATTCGACTCAATTGGAGGTACATGGGTAGTTTCATCCCTGAGATGTACCAAGAAAGCTAAACACCCCTCACTAACTATTCTCTTAGCACGAAGAAAGGAGATGATACGAACCGGAGTGGAAGTGTAGTCGCCCTCCCATAATAACGTATCTGTCCCAGGCTTGGCTAACGTCACAGTTTTAGCATTACAATCCAAGATTGCAAAATTTGGAGAAAGCCAAGTCATACCCAAAATTACATCGAAGTCAACCATTTCTAAGATAACCAAGTCTACATGAGTATTTCTCCCCACAAACGTTACAAGACAAGACCTATACACCTTTTCAACTATCACAGACTCAACCACCGGAGTAGAAACACGAATAGGCATGTCAAGCAATTCACAATGTAGATTAAGACCAGTAGCAAATGAAGAAGATACATATGAAAATGTTGATCCAGGGTCAAATAATAGAGAAGCCATACAATCACATACCAAAAGATTACCTGTGATAACATCATCTGATGTCTCCGCTTCCGACCGCCCAGTGAAAGCGTAACAATGGGCCCTATCACCTGTTTGCCCGTTGCCCCTACCATGTTGCGATGCAGTAGTTCCCATTTGTCCGTCACCCCGGCCGTTTTGGTGACCACCATTACCTCGGCCACCACGTCCTCCAGAATAACGGCCTCTACCATGACCACCTCTACCTCTAGCTATTGGGGGTCTATAACTCTGTTTTGGACAATTCCTCCTAATATGTCCAGTCTCCCCACATCCATAACACTCTCTGGAGTCAAGCATAGGTCTCTTAGAGAAGTGTTTACCGGTCAGAGGTGGACCCCCAACTACAGTCTGTAGTGAAGACTGAATTGGTCGGACTGAGTAACCTCCTGAACCCTGTCCTCTAGAGTAAGAACCATTAAACTCACCTCCCTTTCAAAACCTTTTTGATGTCGATGCCATGGTGAAGTCATCTGGCTTCAGTCCTTCCACCTCTATCACGAAGTCTACCACTTCTTACAAGTATTTTGCCGTAGCCGCTACCTGTAAGGCTGAAATCCGCAATTCTTACCTCAACCCCTTCACAAAACGGCGAATCCGCTCTTGTGGACTGAAACAAAGTTGGGTGGCATACCTGGATAATGCACGAAACTTAGCCTCATATGCAGTAACTGACATCCTACCTTGCTCTAGGCTCAAGAACTCATCTCTTTTCCTATCCCTCAAAGTCCGGGGGATATACTTCTCCATAAACAAGCTAGAGAATGATGCCCAAGTCATAGGTGGTGCCTCTGTTGGTTGACACTCAACATGTGACCGCCACCACATTTTGGCGTTCCCTTGAAACTGAAAAGTCACAAACTCAACACCAAACCGTTCTACTATACCCATCTTGTGTAGTAGCTCAAGACAGTCAACTAAAAAATCGTAGGCATCCTCAGATTCAGCACCCTTGAAGACTGGAGGTTTCAATTTCAAGAACTTACTGAAAAGTTCATGCTGATCATTTGTCATTACAGGCCCTGTAGTCAGACGAGGAAATGTGCCTATTTCCAATGAGGCATCCATGCGGGGAGCCACAATTGCTGCATGTTGTACCTCTGGAACCGGATGTGTTGGTGCAGAAAACACTGGAGGTGTCTGGCCCTGATCAAATAACCCTCTAAGATAAGCAAAAACCTGATTGATCATCTCTGGGGTAGGTTGGGGTGGCAATTCCTCATTCTGCACTTGTTCATTCTCCCCGTCCTCACCCTCTCTTACCACTTCCTCAGTTGGTGGAGGAGTCACCGCCCTAGTACCAGATGGGCTAGGTGCTCGTCCTCTTCCTCTAGAGGGCGTCCTCCCACGACCTCTTCCACGGCCTCTTGTCACTACTCCTCTACGAGCTACAGCCCCAGTGGCTGGCTCAGACGCTTCTTGTCTTGCCGATGTTGGTGTTGGCGCAGTTGTTGCTCTAGTTCTAACCATCTACGAAATAGAGTGAAGATGGTCAGATACCAATTTGTATCACCTAGATACCAATTGGATCCAAGTAATAGCACGAAAGAAAGAAAGAATGGAATTTTCCTAAAGTCTTATAGCCTCTCAAAGAAAAGTAAAGGCGTCCCCCTACCGTTCCTTAAGAGTCTACTAGACTCGTTCTTGTGTGATGAGAACAACGAACCTAATGCTCTGATACCATGTTTGTCACGACCCAAATCGAGCCGCGAGTGGCACCCACACTAACCCTCTTATGTGAGCGAACCAACCAATCCAAACCCAAACATTTTAACCATAATACACATAATACAATGCGGAAGACTTAAAACTCATTAATAAAAATAGATTAATAACTAATAAAACTCAACACTTATTATTATCCCTAAAATCTTGAAGTCATCATCACAAGAACATCTATCCTTAAATTAATAAAGCTAAGAGTATCTAAGAAACTAAAATAAGTAAATAGCTAGTCTATGCCAGAAGTTCAAGGCATCAAGACATGAAGAGGAAGATCCAGTCCAAGCTAGAAGCTTTAGCTCACCCTGAAATCTGGTGTGACGAAGACTGGCTAGAGTTGAGGTTGAGTTGAAGATGACGGTACGTTTGCTGCACTCCACAAATAACAAAGAAAAACAATTACAAAGAGGAGTCAGTACAACCACAAGTACTGAGTAGATATCATCGTCCAACTCAAAATAGAAAACAGTACATATCAGATAATAACATAAAATCAACCATATTCCTCAACAGGTGACAGCAACAAGTTCACAAATCATGTGTAACCACATCAAACACACCTATGACAACTCAAGTCTCCACACCATACTCATTTGGGATATAGGTTCTTTTCGTTCGAATTTATTATAATATCAAGATTCATTATCTTTATTCCTCTTGTGTCGGTACGTGACACTCTGCTCCCCTACTACTATGTGCCGGAACGTGAGACTCCGATCCCCTAATTCTACGTGTCGGTTCGTGACACCCGATCCCCTAATTTCAACGTGTTGGTTCATGACACCCGATCCCCTAATTCTACGTGTCGGTTCGTGATACTCGATCCCCTAATTCTATGTGTCGGTTCGTGACACCCGATCCCCTAATTCTACGTGTTGGTTCGTGACACCCGCTCCACTAATCTCATTCTATTAATTCATCAAGCTTTCTTTAATACCAAGGCATCATCAATCTCATTACATTAGTTCATCAAGCCTTCTCTTATACCAAGGCATCATTAATCTCATCACTTTAGTTCATCAAGCCTTCCCTTATACCAAGGCATCATCATTAACAAGGTAAATTTAGGATTAGATATTCAATAGACTCATCATGCTTATTCATCACAATTATATAATCACATCATGTAAGCACACAATTAAGCATATATCAGGTTTTATAATACTACCCAACACATATCATTCGCTATTAAGAGTCTACTACGAATAGCATAAAAACCATAACCTACCTCCACCGAAGATTCGTGATCAAGCAAGCAATTTCCCAAAGCTTTGTTTCCTGTTCGTTTCCCTCTTCTCTCTGTCGTTCTCTTTCCCTCTCCTTGTTCTTTCTATTTTTCTTATTCAAACCCTCTTTCTTTTACCCTAATTAGCATATAATTAAGTATAAAAGATGATGAATTATCCCATTCATTGATTCAAGGTTATCTCTTTTAACCCTCAAGAAATTGGATTATTAATATTCAACCACTAACTTTATAATTATATGCACGAATAGTCCAAAACGCCCCTTAAAACATTTAACAGAAATCCGACCCAGCCTGGGATTACGCAGTCTGTGACGGGCCGTAGTGCCTGCGACGGTCCGTTGTGCTGCTTCCGTCACAGAGTTCAGAGAGTCGATTTCAGTACCCAAATTTCAGAATTCTACGTGTTTTGGAACGAGACCCCCTCGACGGTCCGTCGTGCCCATGACGGTCCGTCGTGGGATTCCGTCGACCAAGACAGTTTTTCCAGAAATAAATCTGCTGCTCAAAACGACTAAACAGGTCGTTACATTCGAGATGGTTGTACAGTATGATAATACACTATTAATGGCAGCGAGCATGTGGTGTTGTAAGTCCCCGTTAATGTTGAAGAAAGGGGTAGCCTGAAACCCTTGTTAGAACTACTATCCATTAATATATATATTATTAAGACAGACTCCATGCTTGAGTAAATGTTTACCATACAGCCGAAACTTAGGATAAAATTTTTAACAAAACTATAATACGTTTCAAAGTATACCTTGGTTATGTGCAAAGCTAGCTTTGGATGGCCGTGCGGACTACTGCCAGCCTATGGATCATGTTATGGTATCAGAGCCGGATATTCTATTAAAACATGTAACAAAGTCTGATGAAAGCGAAGCATATATATGAAATTTTATCAAATTTATGAATTTTGGTCTAAACAAAATTAAAAGTACTAGATTGGAAAAGGTAGATATACCTCAAAATCTTGATTTGATAAACAAATGGACTATCCCTAAAGTGGATACCAAATTAATTTACGATTATGGTTGGTTTGATAAATTGTCTACTAAGCAGGTGGTTAAAACTACTGAGCAATCTTTAGCTCTTAATTCTGATGAACAGGTTGTTCAACTATTGAACAAAAGAGATATTGATATTTATAAATCTAGATATAACTGGATGAATAATTATATGGTGCCGATTGATTTTAAACCGTTAACTCTTAAAGAGTTACCTGAAACATTCTTAGCAGTTCTTCGAGATGCTAGAAATTTAAATTTCAGAAAATCTCTTATGGGTTTGATTGTATCTACTGTTGCTTATGGACCAGTTTATTTCAATATGCAACCCAATTTGCAATTATCTTTATCTGATAGAAATATTTTAGATACATTAAATTAAAATGTTAAGACTCATGGTTATAATTACGCTGTCGGATCTGAGCTTATTTGCTTATCTTATAGAATTTATTATAAATTGTTAACTACTTTAAATCCTAGATGTAAATTATATGATTCGTCTAATGAAACAATTCTTGTTGAAACCAATTTTATTAAATCTAAAATTACTACTAGAAGGCCTATTAAATGGTATGAAATTAATTTTCCTGATAAATGGATTTTAAATGATGTTGTGTCTTAGACACAGGTTGCCGATGAAGTCACTAATAGTGACTATTCTCATATTACTCAAAATCCAGATGGTAAGATTTTTATTGAGTTTACTGATAATTATTCTGTTTATAATTCTCCTATTTATAATAGGAGATCTTTCTCTGGTTATAGAAGGTTACCAGAAATTCAGCATATTTCTCCTATAAGTTATGAAGGTCCTCGCTATGGATCAACAAGGCGAAGACCTTTGTCTCTTCACACTCTAAGTGATAATATGAGTGACGGATTGGTCGAAAGGGCAAGGAAAGACCCTAAAACAAATATTGTTAAAGCAACAGATAAGTTGTCAGATTTGGATCCAACTCAGTCAGAGATGGATTTCACTGTTGATAAATCAACAGATCTCAACGAAATTTAATGATGATGAGTCAACAATTGGATTTCAGTCCAGGATCCTTGGCTCGAAAACATATTCAAAAAGAATTTTATAACAAAAAAAGGAACCAGTTTAGAACTTGGTTTTTTGAGACTTATAGTCAAGACGATTTAAATAATATTTCTCAAGAGTTTTATGAAACTTGTGCTTTGCATAAAAAAAATTATTTATTTTGTTCCATGGTTTATAGCAACTTATTTACCCTTATATATCAAAGTTATAGAAAGAACTTTTAAAGAAAGTGAGGCACTATTACTAAATCCATCTATCCTCCTCAAGCTCCTTTTATTTTACCAAATAATACTGGGTTAACTTTTTCAGTCTTTCAAAAGTTCATTCAAACAAATGTTGCCCAGATTACTATTCATGAGATTAATAATTTTATTGCTCAAAATAATTATTTGAGCCTATATGTTAATGTTTTTGGAGAACATATCAATTCTTTAGATAAAAAATTAGATGAATTAATAATTTTTGTAAAAGAATTTCAAAAATGTCCAAAAGAAGATAAACCTTCAACTTCAAAAATTTCTTTAAGTGTTCCTACTCATATTCAACATCCTATTGATACTGCTGATTTCAAAATTAAATCCTTGCATGCTTTAGAAAATCTTCTTGATAAAAAATTGTCCGATTTGAGTTCGAAACCAATTTCAAATGATTTTTCTGAATCAAATATTGCTATGATTGAAAATCAACTCCTTGGTATTCAAGATCCGAATCAAGATGTTTCGGAAATAAATGCTCGAAGAGTTAATGCGGGTTATAATCAAAAGCAAAGAATTATAGGAAAACGGGGTTATGCAACTCTCCCTTTGATTATGACTTATTATTATCCTCGTCCTACTCCCAAATATGTGTTAGTTGAAGAAAGAGATTGGAATCAAACTAATACATCTTACAGTGGTAATGAGGTATATGAATGGAATTTTGATGCCTTGACTGAAAGATAGGTTTCCATTATAGTACATCGAATGTTGATGTATTCATCAATTTGTCGTCATACAAATCAGAATACTGATCATGCTATATGTATAATGATTATAGCAGGATTTACAGGTCAACTCAGAGGATGGTGGGATAATTTATTAACACCTGAAGAAAAGTATGTTATAACAAATGCATACAAAGAAGATTTTAAAAGAGAAATAGTTACTGGTGAAGATGGAAAGCCAGTAGAAAAAATTACAACTCAAAAGGTTGAAGATGTAGTTTATACGCTTGTTCTTACTATTTTAGAACATTTTAATGGATGATTTTCCAACCAAAATGAGACTATTCGAACTTTATTAAATGGACTTAAATGTAACCATTTGGGATATTTTCGATGGTAGAAGGACACTTTCATGAGTAGAGTTATGGATCTACCTAAAGGTAAGTCATGTTATTGGAAGAATAGATTCATCGATGGTCTTGCTTCATTATTCTCTGAAAGAGTTAAGAAAGTTCTAAGAGGATTATCTTCCTCTTTCGCGGTTTTTTCCTCCACGACCACGTACTTGTGACCATGGCTGAAGATCTCAACGAAATTTGATGATGATGAGTCAACAATTGGATTTCAGTCCAGGATCCCTGGCTCAAAAACATATTCAAAAAGAATTTTATAATAAAAAATGGAATAAGTTTAGACCTTGGTTTTTTGAAACTTATAATCAAGACGATTTAAATAATATTTCTCAAGAGTTTTATGAAACTTGTGCTTTACATAAAAAACTATTTATTTTGTTCCATGGTTTATAACTACTTATTTGCCTTTATATATCAAAGTTATAGAAAGAACGTTTAAAGAAAGTGATGGCACTATTACTAAGGCCATCTTTCCTCCTCATGCTCCTTTTATTTTACCAAATAATATTGGGTTAACTTTTTCAGCCTTTAAAAAGTTTACTAAAACAGATGTTGCCCATATTACTATTCATGAGATTAATAATCTTATTTCTCAAAATAATTATTTGAGCTTATATGTTAAAGTTCTTGGAGAACATACCAGTTCTTTAGATAAAAAATTAGATGAATTAATTATTTTGGTAAAAGAATTTAAAAAATGTCCAAAAGAAGATAAACCTTCAACTTTAAAAATTTCTTTAAGTGTTCCTACTTATATTTAGCGTCCTATTGATACTGCTGATTTTAAAGTTAAATCCTTTCATGATTTATAAAATCTTCTTGACAGAAAATTATCCGGTTTGAGTTCGAAACCTATTTCAAATGATTTTTCTGAATCAAATATTGCTAAGATTGAAAATTAACTCCTTGGTATTCCAGATCGGAATCAGGATGTTTTGGAAATAAATGCCCGAAGATTTAAAGTGGGTTATAATAAAAATAAAATATTTATAGGAAAAGGGGGTTATGCAACTCTCCCTTCAATGATGACTTATTAAAATCCTCGTCCTACTCCCCAAGATGTAGTAGTTGAAGAAAGAGATCGGAATCAAACTAATACATATTACAGTGGTAATAAGGTATATGAATGGAATTTTGATGCCTTGACTGAAAGACAGGATTCCATTATAGTACACCGAATGTTGATGTATTCATCAATTTGTCGTCATACAAATCAGAATACTGATATGTAAAATGATTATAGCAGGATTTACAGGTCAACTCAGAGGATGGTGGGATAATTTCTTAACACCTGAGGAAAAGTATGCTATAACAAATGCAGACAAAGATGAATTTAAAAGGGAACTAGTTACTGGTGAAGATGGAAAACCAGTAGAAAAGATTACAACTCAAAAGGTTGAAGATGCAGTTTATACGCTTGTTCTTACTATTTTGGAACTTTTTAATGGAAGATTTTCCAATCAAAATGAGACTATTCGAACGTTATTAAACGGGCTTAAATGCAACCATTTGGGATATTTTCGATGGTATAAGGACACTTTCATGAGTAGAGTTATGGATCTACCTGATAGTAAGTCAAGTTATTGGTAGAATAGATTCATCGATGGTCTTCCTTCATTATTCTCTGAAAGAGTTAAGAAAGTTTTAAGAGTAGATCGACCAGAAATCCCGTATGATACATTAACTTATGGAAAGTTAATAGGGATTTTTACTCAAGAAGGATTAAATCTTTGAAATGAGCTTAAGTTGGCTCAACAAATAAAAAGGACTCAAATGTCTGAAAGGTCTCAATTGGGAGATTTTTGTACACTGTTTGGAATAGAAAGACCGTGTAGTTCTAAACCAAAGACAGGTCAAACTGAAGAAGATATCATAAAAGAAGGCATCGTTCAAAACGATACAAGGAAAAGAAAGAAGAAAAGAAAGTTCATAGAAAGGCAACAAGGTTTGCCAGAAATTTCTCCAAAAGATATTTGAAAAACATTAAATATTACAAGTGTGGACGATTTGGTCATCTTGCAACAAATTGCAAGGAAGATTAGCTTAAAGCTTTGGAGTTGGATGAACCAACTCAAGATAAACTCTATGAGCTACTATATGAATCTGATTCAAATTCCAATTCTTTTGGTAATTCTTCAGAGTATAGTACTGATAATAATGATGATATTACTACTAATAAATGTGCTAATTGTCTAGGTGATAATTGTTATTGTGGGCAAGATGAATTTTATAAATTGCAATCTCAGATGGAAGATTCTTATTTAGATAAATTGCAACAGATTTTTGAAGAATTAACTTTTAAAATGATTTCTTTAGAATATGTTATTGAACTCTTTATAGATGTTTCTGATGAAAATCTTAGAAACAAGATTTTAGAAATGACTTCTTCAAATAATTTTGAAAAACCGAAGAAGAATGAAGATAAAAATTTTGAAAACTTCAATTACACTGCTAGTCCTTATTCTTTACAAGAAGTTTTTTCTAGACTTGAAAAGAATGGACCTGATGTGGTAAGAGATACTTCTCTTGATGATTTAAAACATGAGGTTGAAAACCATAAAAGGGAGATTAAATCTTTAAAACAAAATTAGTTGATTGATAATCATCGTATTTCGCAATTAGAAAATAAAGATATTTTTGTTTCTAATAAAGGTAAAGTTGCTATAGATGAAGAGATTAATGAGTCTCTTAGTCCTAAATTTCTGGGAATGATGCAAATTGTTACTGCTCATCGTTGGTGTATAAAATGCACCATTCTGATTAGTAATGATTTTAAAATTACAAATATTGCTATGATTGATAGTGGTGCTGATGTTAGTTGTATTCAAGAAGGATTAATTCCTTTAAGATTTTTTGAAAAAACTACTCATATTGTTAAATCTGCTTCTAATCATTCTTTAGACATAATTTTAAACTGTCTAATACTTGCATTTGCCAATGTAAGGTTTGTAGTCCTCACTTTTTCTTTCTGGTTAAAAATCAATTATATCCCCCAATTATACTTGGTACTCCATTTATTAATGCTATTTATCCCTATTCAAAATTTAATGCAAAAGGATTTTCAGCAAATTATAATGGTAATACCATTAATTTTGATTTCATAACTGAACCAGTTACTAGAGATATTAACTCTTTAATTCATTTAAAACAAAAACATATTGAGTCTTTACAAATGGAAATTTATAGTCTGAATATTTCAGAGTCTTTACAATCTCCTAAAGTTCAAGAGAAAATTAAATTGATTTCTGAAAAAATAGCAGCTGATATTTGTGCAGATCATCCAAATGCTTTTTAGGACAGGAAAAAGCATATTGTGACTTTGCCTTATGAAGATTCTTTTTCTGAAAAAAATATTCCTACAAAATTTTGCCCCTGTCAAATGAATGCGGAGTTAGACGATTTCTGTAAAAACGAAATTGATAATTTATTACAAAAGGGTCGTATAAAACCCTCTAAATCACTATGGTCTTTTACTGCCTTTTATGTTAATAACGCTACAGAACAAGAAGAGGTGTTCCCAGGTTAGTAATAAATTATAAACCTTTGAACAAAGTTTTGAAATGGATAATGTATCTCATTCCAAATAAGAAAGATCTTCTTTCTAGATTATACGATGCGAATATATTTTCAAAATTTAATTTAAAATCAGGTTATTGGCAAATTCTAATTTTTTAAGAACATACTTATAGAACTGCATTTAATGCTCCATTTGGTCTATACGAGTGGAACGTTATGCCTTTTGGCTTGAAAAACGCTCCTTTTGAATTTTAGAAAATTATGAATGATATTTTTAATCCTTATATGGATTTCATAATTGCTTATATTGATGATATTCTTGTTTATTCTAAAACATTAGAATCTCATATTAAGCATCTTGATATTTTCAAGAACATTGTTATTCAAAATGGTTTGGTTATATCTAAAACCAAAATGAGTCTTTTTCAAACAAATGTGAGATTTTTGGGTCAATTTAATTTGTCAAGGAAAAATTTCTCCTATTCAGAGATCCATCGATTTTGCATCAAAATTTCCTGATGAAATTACTGATAAAATAATGTTGCAAAGATTTTTGGGCAGTTCAAATTATATTACCCCATTTTATAAAAATTTATGTAAAGATCTTGCTCCTTTGACTGACAGATTAAAGAAAGGTAAATGTTACCTTGGAATAATGATCTTACTAAATTAGTTAAATCTATAAAGAAAAGGGTAAAATATTTGCCTTGTCTTACTCTAGAAAATCCAAATTGGATTAAGACTGTTTAAACTGATGCTTCTAATATTTGTTATAGCGGAATCTTAAAGCAAGTTAATCCCCATGATTAAGTTGAATATCTTATTATATTTCATTCAGGCAAATGGTCTGAATCTCAACGAAAATATGCGACTGTTGCTCATGAAATGCTTTGTATTGTTAAATGTGTTTTAAAATTTCAAGATGATTTATATAATCAAAAATTTATTATTAGAACTAATGCTCAATCAGTTAAATATATGTTTGATAAAGATTTTAAACATGACATTTCGAGTTAATGTTCGCCAGGTGGTAAGCACAATTAGCTCCTTTCGACTTCTAAATTCAATATAAAAGGGAACTGATAATTCACTTCCTGATTTCTTATCAAGAGAATTCTTGACTTAGTAATTCAGTTGTTTAGTATGTT